>JAEIFN010000214.1:0-11683 GCA_018903675.1 Zaprionus capensis | reverse complement strand
TCCAACGTTGATGATTTCTTTTGGCGAAAACATCAATCCAGTAAAATTCACTTTTTGGGCGATGTTTATTTTTCACACACGACGCGCGAAGCCAACTACTGCCGACAATAATATTAATAACAAGAAAAAACTGCCGAATCTCGAGTCACTGCTCGGGCGCCAATGAAAAATTCTCTAAGCGTTTTTAGAGAAAATAAAATAAAATAAACGATATTAATTACAATAAAATAAAAGGACGCGGAGTTCGACTTCAAAGGTTTTTAATATGCGAGTAGTTGTAGTTGGCTTCAGTGCTCAAACGAAACTAGTCTATAATATAGGTGAGAGTGGGTCACAGTCCGACCGCACTCTCCGAATTAGACGTCGGCATTTGCCGATCGTCTCAACTTAACGACACTTCATGTGTTCTCTTAAAATCTATCTTATCTACTTATTTTAACATAGACGAGCTCCAACATTTAGCTTTATCCATTTTACCACTTATACAAACACAGCAATGTATATATAAAAAAAAGCATGTGGCAGTCATGTTCTGAGAAAGGATGAATTTCACAATTTATTTTAGTTTCACAATTTAATTGTTTATATGGCATGGACTGGGTCATAACCTGTTGTAGTTTATGATTTTATAGATTCCTTTTAAATAATAAGTCAAGATTTATGTTTTAGTTAATTATAATTATTTATATTTTCAACTGCAACACTAGCACCACGACCTGCTCCCAGCAGAAAAAGTTCAAGAAGAAGGAAGGAAATAAAAAGTGTGACCATGCATGTAAAATATAAAGTAGTGTTGCTAAACGTTATTTTTGTAGTTGAATAGGGGTATTCCAACAAAATTTTTATTGAAAATAACAAAATTATAAAAATATTTAATTGTAAAGCAGAGTTAAAAGAATTTTAAATATCAAATTTAATATTCACCGAGCATAACGTCACAAAAGTTAAACCTATGTCACATATAGAAAATAAAGAAATGATTATGCTAAACAATAAGAATTATACAATCTATAAAAATATATTAATAATCCTCATGTTTGTATTAGCTATAATATCTATATTTTACCTATACATGAAATGTAAAACAGCACCTCATAACATTATAATAACCTATCTAAGACCTAAAGCAAACAAATCAGTTGACAAAAATTTTGAAATATTAAAGAATTGAAATATTGTAAACATTGAAAATCCAATTCCACAATTTTATCCAGAAGTAAAAGCTTCAGGACAAGCTAAAATCTAAAAGGTGGGGGAGTGACATATTCATTCTCCATATGAAATACTTCAACCGAACTTTTTTTTTTTGTTGTTTTTGATTTGTTTATTTATTATTTAATGTCGACTAATGGCAGTCGACTGGGAAAAGTTACAATAAAAATTAAGAATAAAAATTGAATTAAAATTAAAAGATTATTAATAATTTATTTTATTTAAATTAAAATAAAATTTAAAAAATTAAAATTTAAAAAATTCAAATTTAATATTTAAACTTTAAACTGGGATAATAAAAAGAGAACGATCCAACATTTGTTGCAAAGGGATTTGGGAAAACCCAGTAAAACCCAATTAAATCAGTGGCTTAGTGTTAATTGTTGTTAACTGTTAAGTAGTTAAGAATGGATAGTTTGATCGAATTAAGGGAGGACTCTGAATTGAAAGCTCTAACTAGTCTATTGTAATCAGCACAGAGAATTCGAAAGGGATCATGCAAGCTATAATTGTTATGACAAAAGTCCAAGGAAAGTGGCAAAAAATTACGAGTTACTCTAGAAGGAATACAGAAATTGATTTGGTTCAGCAGAATAGGAGAATCAATGTCGTACTTGATTAGTTTAAAAAGAAACGTAACACCTAACATAATACGACGATTAGTAAGAGAAGGTAGGTTAATAAGAAGCAGTCTACTAGAATAAGGTAGCAAGTCTACACCTGGTACCCAGTTGAAACTACGTAAAGCGAAAAGTAAAAATTGCTTTTGAACAGACTCAATTCTACCTTGGTGAATCTGATATTATACTAGAATAAGGTAGCAAGTCTACACCTGGTACCCAGTTGAAACTACGTAAAGCGAAAAGTAAAAATTGCTTTTGAACAGACTCAATTCTACCTTGGTGAATCTGATATTGCGGCGACCACACGCAAGAACCATATTCAAGAATTGGACGAACAAGAGAAATATAAAGTAATTTTGTCGTATAAGGATCCCTGAATTCTTTGGCCCATCTTTTTATGAAACCAATGTGACGATCAATGTTTGAATTTGTAACGTCATAACAAAGCAGCAAACCTGGTCACACTAGAATATTACGCCAAGTTTAAGTACATCATATTTGAGTTTAGAGTCAACTGCCGCGATGAATGGACGCGCACATTTTGTATCGTGAATAAATAAAACTTCTTTATTTACTTCTTTAATTGATCTTGTTGGACACACATATGCGAACTCTGCTGCGGACGAAAAGTCCAACAGGTTATGTTCCCAGAAAACGCAGAATGCCGATAAGATGAAGTTGTAAATGATTAATTAAAAGTTTAAGAAAAAGTTTAAAATTGAGCCTCTAAGTGCGGAGAACTATGATACATGGAAGCTAAAAATGCGCGCAGTGCTCGTGAAAAACGATCTGTGGCAATATGTAGATGGGACAAAACCATGTCCAGACAATCCAACGCAGATAACGGAATGGAAAACATTTGACGAAAAAGCGCGTGCAGATATACTACTCTCTATTAGTACATCAGAATTAAGAATTATAGAGAACTGTGAAACATCAAAAGAGTCTTGGCTGAAATTACAAGAAACATTTTAATCAAAGGGGCCTGTGCGGAAGGCAAACTTGTTAAAACGTGTCGCTCTATCACGGATGTATGAAGGAGGTGATGCAAGGCTGCATATGCAGAATATTTTCGATACAGTAAAAAGACTTAAGGAAATCGGAGTACAATCAAACAATCAAGTTCATATTCTCTTAGCAACTAAGTAGCTTCGCATAAACAATACTGACGCGCCATAATCGAGTTCAGCGCTCTGCGCTAAGCACATGCGGCGTTGGAAAGCTGACACTTCCCATTTGGAGTGTTGCGCCGCGCCGCAAGTAATGCTGAGTCGGCTTGCCGCTCATATCTTGGTGGCGCGATGCATTGTCGCGCAGGGTAAGCTAAGTAAAAATATTGTCTGTACTTCAGTTCTTACAAAGCTGCTTAATAAATCACAGCTCTACTTCGGTGCATAGCCGTAAATATCTTTGTTCTTAATTACGAACGCATTGCTACGCCACAAGGCTAGTAATATAACCAAGCGGGTGAAGTCAAGCCCTCCAACATAGTCTACCTAAAAAGTGTCAAAGGCGTACCTCTGCTGAAGAAGGAAGACCCCTGGACCATCGAATAGGAGACCTAATTAACTGGCGCCCAACTTCACAATGAACTATAGTCTAGCTGACAGGGTAGTTAAACTACAAAACATGTAAGTTTGACAAGTTATTTCTACGGCCCATCAAGTGTCTCTAGAGGAAAAAAAAAAAAGTGAAAAAATAGAATTCATTGTTTGGCCACGTAATGGTTGTGAAATTCAGCTTGACTAAATTTTCATTGCATACTTTCGGCACATTCAATTTTTATTGCATACCCCTTTAAGGAAATAAATATTGCATACTTTTTGTTGCCTGGCTTATAAAATAAATATTGCATACTTTAAAAAAAAATACAAACGCTACAGTCAGGAGCTGACTGTATAAGGCCATGGATTACCATAGTATACCGTAGGCAATAAGTATAGGTATGCAAATTAATCAAACCGTTTCTAGGAGTTTGAAAAAAATATATTTTATTTGAGGAGTACGACTCCGTTTCTTCTGTGTACAAAATTAAGACTAAAATTACAATATTGTTCTGAGGCCAAAGTAGCCTTTGAAGATGTCAAAGCTTCTGCTGATCGAGCTAAAGCTTTAAGCTCGTGATGCTGTTTGGACGAAGGAGGATTTGTTTACAAATGAACATTGGGTGTTTTGCGCGCTAGGCTTATTATTCTCAAGAAAAGTTTGTTAACATTGAGTGTTTTGCGCGCTAGGCTTTTTATTCTCAAGAAGAGTTTGTTTACAAATAGACCTTGAGTGTTTTGCGCGCTAGGCTTTTTAAGCTGCGTGGGTGGTTTATTGATTCCACGAAGAGTTACTCGTGACTCAATGGAAATTGTTTAAAATACCGAAATATGGGGGGCTGAGAATGAATTGTCAAGAGTCCGAAAAGACTATGAAAAGTTGTTTACAATTTACATAAGGAACGCTAAGTAACTGAGGGTGATAACTTGCATTTCTAGCGCGTACCTAATTTCATTATATGTGCTTCTTCTTGATTTTTTTGGCACGAACTAAGAATGCATATTGCGTCTTGTCGTTTTGTCTAATGTCTCACCATTTTCGACGACTACGAGACATGTTCAGTGGCTGAGTGGACTATGTCCCGGACTCTAAGGCGGCCAATGACATTGAGCGTGTTCGAGGTTCGATTGCTGCCGCGATCAACATGTGAAATTCTTTTGTATTTCATAATTTTTTTTTTTAAATAAATTAAAAGCTCAAAAACATTTAAGTGGGGCGGCGGCGGTAACCGACTTTTAAGTTTTAGTTACGCGATATATGTAATTAGAACTTAGGTTTCTTTCGTCGGTACACAACAGCAACTGCAAATCTAATTTTACATATGTATGTATATACAATCGTGCAATAATGTATGTTGAAGTGGGACGCCAATACATACATGTGGATATGCAGACATGTAGACGCACATTCATAACTTTACAAGGGCTAATGATCTCTGTTATTTTCTAGCAATTGCAAATAATTGCAAAATATTGAGAGCAAAACAAAATAAGAAACATCCAATTGGAATCTTACTGAACTTGCAAAGTCATAACAGACAAAATACGGAAAGAGTGACGGCATTGAAGAACGCATTAGTTCGCGTTTTTTTGATGCGTGCTGAATAATATAAAAATACTTAACTTTATTTATAAATAATTAATATTATTTATAGGTATTATAATTTGATTGTCTTTTATATGAAAACAAAGTAATGAATATTTTTTTAATTTTTATTGAAATCTAATTAAATAATTTAATTTGTTTGACTGTAAGTTTTCTTTTAGATTATTAGAATAAAATAAATAAATAAAATAAAATAATAAATAATTAATAAATAAAAAATCCCACCCGCCTCAACCGGGAGTTGAAGACACGCACTCTCTCCCAGCCGTCCGCCACTCTAACCACTCGGCTATTGCCTCACTCCTTGGCCCATCGGCAAAACTGCATTGTGAACCAATTCTGTTACCATACAACAATGCAAATAAAAAGTTTAATAAAATGCTGTGTCTGACGCTAGATTTGAACTTCGGTATGCTTGCGTAAATTAGGTATGCTTAAGTATATATGTTCAAAGTGAGTTTAATTTGTATTATATCTCACTTTTTTATAGTCCGATTTAAATGAAATTTTCACATAACGCCCGTGGCAAGGTATTTGACATGTAAGATATACAACTTTGGTTGTTGAGCTAATATTGTGATTTTTAAATAGTTATTACTGATTTACAGAGGCGGAAAGGGGCGTGTCCAAATTTTAAAAAAACTTTGAGACTGCAATATATACTTATGTTGTCACAAAATTTGATGACTCTAGCTCTTATAGTTTCTGAGATCCAGGTGTTCATACAGACAGACAGACAGACAGACAGACAGACAGACGGACAGACAGATATGGCTCAATCCACTCGGCTACTGATACTGATTCAGAATATATATAGTTTATGGGGTCGGAGATGCCTCCTTCTGCCAGTTACGCACATTTCCGTTTCGACAAACACAATAGACCATGAATTTTTTTAAAATCCATATATTTTATTACTCTATTGTTTACTAAAACCCTCTATCCGTTTGTATTAATTATCTCCAACTAAAACTCCTAATTCCGATTTGTTATCTCATTTGCTCTGTCTACGTACTTCTGGAACTCTATTATTATTTTATTATTATTATGAAAAGTGAGTCTCCCAGCAGAGAAGGTGCGAGGCACTGCGACCAGAATGATCTTTTGTACCTGTAATGCTCTCCCTATCTTGACAAAAGCTGTACTGCTTCTCTAATGAAGCATAACAGGTCTTTCGTCGAGGAACGGACAATGTGCTCGGGAACTGCGATTACCACGTGCAGATGCTTCCTCCTAATCCATACCAAGGCTGGACAATCACACAGGATGTTTTTGGTGGTTTCGTCGTCCTCTCTACAGAGCCTGCACTCTGCATCTGAGGACAGATGCATTTTTGCGAGGTGATAGTTCACCACGTGGTGGCCACTAAGGTAACCAATAAGGAGATAGAGATCTCTCCTAGAGAGTAAATTTGTTCTTCGTTTAATCGTTTAGCCTGCCTCATCCCTGGTTGGAAGAACCAATAGCGTTCGGTCAACCTATCTGTCCAGGTTTTCACAAGGCATGAGATGGTTGACCACCACACGCCGCAGAAGGGTTCGGGGCCATGCAGAGGGGCTGATGACCCCGCCCTAGCTAGTTCATCCGCTAGCTGAGGAGAGGGCTAGTATGGCAGCTTGGCTGTCCGAGAAGATATAAATATTTGCTCCTCTAATCCCCTTCTCAAGGATAAGACGGCAGCAGAACTCGATGGCATGAACCTCGGATTGAAAGACTGTGGGCCATTTGCCTATGGCAATCGAGGTTTTGGAGTTGGGACCATGTATCTCGGCTCCAACCCCCTGATCAGTCTTTGACCCGTCGGTATACCAGTGTATGCCGTGAGGGTCACTGATGGGGTTACCAGCATCCCAGTCCTTCCTGTCTGGGATGAGGGTTCTGAATTTTGCACCAAAGAATCTGAATCTAGTGCAGATCTATAAGCCAGGAATATCTTTGATTAGTCTAGCATGCCCTGATTCGGTAGCTAGAAACCCAGATTGGAGCTTGATTTTAAGAAGGCTCGTAGCAGCGACTTCTTTTATTCGGATGTGCAGCGGAGTCAGGTTCAAGATTGACTCCATTGCTGCTGTGGGACAGGTGCGAAGTGCACCCGTCAGAGAGAGGCAAAGCAGCCTATGCAGTTTAGTGCATTTCTTGAGGGCGGTGACCTGCGTAACCTTGGGCCACCACACAATAGCGGCGTAGGTGACGATGGGTCGTACCATCAAATCAAATAACCACCGGATGGTGCATGACTTGAGACCCCAGGTCCTACCAAATAATCTTCTACATGCCCACATGGCATGAGTTGCCTTTGATAGGGTGTTGTTTAGATGGGAATTCCAATTCAGTCTTTTATCAAGAGTTACCCCTAGATATTTGACTTCGTTGGAGAGTCCCACGGGAGAACCGCCAATGTGCAATTGACCTATGCTAACGGAATAGCGCTTAGTGAAGGGAACGATAATCGCCTTTTGTGGATTGATGCTAAGACCTACATCTTGGCACCATCTACTAACAGTGTTCAGGGCAGATTGCATCAGCTCTGTCACTGTGTTGGCAAAGTTCCCGCTCACTACGAGAGCTAGGTCGTCAGCATAGCCGATCGCTTGCACGCCCTGTTCAGCGAGAATACTTAGTAGTTCATCAACTACTAATGACCAGAGTAAGGGGGACAGGACCCCTCCCTGGGGACATCCTTTAACCGCACTAATGAAAGCAGTCGTGGAGTCCAAGGTAGAGGAGATAGTCCGATGTTTGAGCATAGCATCAATCCATCGGATTAGGGGACGGGCGATAGGCGGTATTGTCGAAGGCGCCCTCTATATCAAGAAACGAGCACAGAGCAATATTCTTGGCTACGAAGGCTCCCTCGATTTTACCAACTAGCTTGTGGAGAGCGACCTCAGTCGATCTTCCAGCTATATACGCAAACTGCGTGGGATGCAAGGGATAGGTTTTCTGTAGAGAGCACCGTATGTGCAGGTCTACAAGCCTTTCCGCTGTTTTAAGCAGAAAGGAAGTGAGACTGATCGGCCGATATGATTTAGGCTGGTCAGGGGGACGATTCCCCTGTTTGGGCATGAATACCACATTGACTCTCCTCCAAGAGATGGGTATGTATCCCCAGGTAAGACTAGCTCTAAGAAGGCCGACCAGCGGATCGAGAATGTGATCCAGGCTATTTTGTAAAAGGGCTGGAAAGATTTGATCGCCCCCTGGGGCTTTGAAGGGGGCGAAGGAATCTACTGCCCATTTGACCTTTTCAGGGTCGAAGATGGTTCCTGATAAACTAGATCCACGAGAGTTCGGTGACATGGTGACGTCATCATGACTTGATAGATCTGGGTTCGCCACCGAACCTGGGAAGTGGACTTGGAGTAAAAGGTCCAGTGCTTCCCTGCGATCTTGGGTGAAAGAGCCATCTGCTCTTTTAAGAAGCCCTATACCATTAGATGGCCCTTTAGCTAATACTTTATGCAGTCTCGCTGCTTCTGGCATCGATTCAATGCTACCACAGTAGCTGCGCCATGTATCGCGTTTAGCACGTCTAATGTTTTTGTTATAGTTAGTTAGAGCGTCCCTATAGACGCCCCAACTGACGCGGTTAGATCTGGCCCGATCAAATAGGCTCCTAACCTTCCTTCTTTGTATGGATAGTTCCTCGTTCCACCATGAAACTTTACGGTTGACACTTAAAGTCTTCCGAACAGAGCTGTCCTCGAAGGATGTGATGAGCACATTTTGAAGCAGGTTGGCAGCAAGTTCTATCTCACTGATAGAATTTGGTTTGCTGATCAACACGTCTGCTTTAAAAGCCACAGAGGCTTTGAAAAGTACCCAATTGGTCTTTTTGGGGCAGAAGGAATTCTGACGGATCTCGACTTGGCCAGGTAAGTCGAACCTAATGTGCTGATGGTCCGACAACGTGGCTTCGTCTGTGACCCGCCAGTTTACCATCGAACTCCCAATAGAGTTACTGACTAGGGTAAGGTCGAAAACCTCACCCTAATCAACATCTAATTGACAACATAATAGATATTCTAAAAGGGACTCACAACATTTGTTTACATCGTTGCTACCCCAGATCGTGTGATGCGCATTGGCATCGCAGCCGATCACGAGCGGCTTGTTGTGTAGGCGACAGAAGTGCACCAACCGCTGAACCTCTGTGGGGGGACGTCATCCACGTCGCCCGGGAAGTAGGCAGAGGCGATCACTACCTCCCGGACACCTTCAGCCGTGGCTCTCGGCCGTGTCTCACATTGTTATTTACAACAATAGCAGTGCGAGGGGCACCACCCATGCGGTCATATATTAACTTACATGATCCGCATGATAGTCCACGGATGTGGCCACCGATCAACCAAGGCTCTTGGACGAGAGCTAGGTTGATTGAATCTTCGCAAACAACCCTGCACAGGGTGGCAGACGTTCCTCTGGCGTGGTGCAGGTTCGCCTGGAGCACCTTAATGGCGCTCGGCATCATCTTTGAAGGCTTTGCTTATAAGGCCACCTGCCTTGCCGCCCGGCGGCGCTGGTAGACGCCATCGGAGCAGCAGCCAATGCTGTCACGCCGGTGGAGGCCACCGTTGCCGCTGCTGGAGGAGCGCTGATAGGGGGGAATGGTTGAAGTTGGGGAAGGGGGCAGGGCAGGAGTGGGGGAGGCCCTGACGGGGGAGTTCTTTAGGATAAGTTTAACTCGGCCAAAGCGGAATTTAACATTACCCTTGAGATCCGTCAGTGTCTTGAACGATTTCTCGTCGACCAACATCGCGAGGTGCGTCGTTTTGCCGTTAAGGCTGTGTTGTACCACCCGCCACAGCTCCGTTGAGAAGCGTTCAACATTCTGGAGACCCAAGTACTCCAGAATGGTGGCGGGTGGGATATCAGCACTATTGGGGAAGTAACCTCTGATGAGGTGAGCTCTCGGGAACTCAGTTTCCTCCAATATTATTATTTATATCAAGGCCGCTGATGGACTTGATGTGTCCAACAGCGCCCCTGACCCATTCTGCAGTGCTGCTGTCCTCGCACACAAGGAGGAGCCATTCATTTCGGGGTATACAGCCCTCGAAACCTGGACCGACTCCAGATGTGGAGGGCAGCCGCATCGCCTTAAGGATGCTGTCTTGCACCGTAGCCATCTGCTCCGGTGTAAGCGGTTTGGTTGAGTCAGCCGACGTGAAGCCCAATTTCACACTGCTTGCCACTTGGCTGTAGAGTTGCTTTGTGGACTCCATATGAGTCTTTTTGGGCTTCTTTGATGACCCTTGGGGTTCGGGAAGAGTATGATCCACGCGCGTCCGCTTGGCCTTGGTTTCCGCGAGGACATCACCTCGACGTTCTGCTGCGTGCCTGCACAGTTAGTGGACGAGAAAGCAGCACTTACGAACTCAGTGTCCAAGGGAGTTCGTGGCCTATCCGAGTCCCCTGTAATACTGGGGTCGAGACCCGTAGTATTGGGGGTGGAGGCCAGCAGCCCAATAGCTGCAGTGTTGATGTTGGGGACGGCCGTGAAAGCTTCACCCTGGGTTGATGCTGTTGAAGTCGCATTAGACTTATCTAAATTTTTAAAAGTTTCCATTAATTTGGTCCCACGAGTTGACGGGAAGGGAAGGTCACCCGCAGCAAATCCCGCGTACCGTGGGAAGTCTGAATAAAACTGGAGGGCGACAGGTCCGCATACTAGAGACCGGGCTACCCCCCGGCCATGCATCCATTAGCGTATGCTGTTCCGCATTGGATGGGAGTGATTTATAGATTCACGATCTTTGCCCGACTACAATTAGTCAGCACCCCTAGCAGAGACATGACCGTAATAGGGGTCTGCTTCCAGCCGCCCTCACGTGGAGAGTATAGCCGCACTTCCGTCAATAGGAGTAAGGACGGCACGTACCACAACCAAAGCTGTGGTCACATTTTATTCCCCTTACTGTCTCTGACGGCTGACGACCGCATACAGCTTAGAAAGCTTTACTCTTCAAAAGCCTCAGTTCATTCTCCATATGAAAAACTTAAACCGATCTTTTGAAAAGCTTCACTCTTCAAAAGCCTCACCGTAAAAGTTCTCTCAAGTTCTCGTCAAACGATAAGAAGCTCAAGTTACTGATAAACAAAGATGTAAAGCTCTGTAGAACTTTAAGGTTTGCTGGTCCATAAAAATATATGTCAGTTAGTTAATGAGTGACTCTGGTGTAATGAACAACAAATAAATCCATCAAATAAAAATTATAAATAACCAGTAAGAAAATCAACAGTCGCGCAGCACGCGACAGTTGGATACCCTTCGACCTATGTATGTATGTATGTTCCTATGTATTTACACAAATACATATGCACATGCTTTGAAATTAATCCCGACAGATGGCGCTCGCGCTTCGCGCTCGCCCGCCTTCCTTGCTAGCTGACAGAATCACTTGGTTTTATGCTCATAGTTTTTTAAATAACTTATGTGTTTATTATCCGATCGGATTGTAATTTGGAGACTACGTATGGGCGTGGCACCTAACATTTGGTGTTAACGGTATTGGGTCTGTTCTTGTTCCATTCAGTTTCTGTATTCTTTCTTTTGCCTTTGCTGTAATTTCTGTCTGTACTTGGGTGTATAATAATGTTTTAAATTCGTTAAGTTTTTGTAAATAATCATGTTGGTCTGAATATTCGATCGTTCTATTAAAAATGTGTGTCTTTCCTGTGAATAATTCATATTTTTT
>JAEIFN010000213.1:0-10205 GCA_018903675.1 Zaprionus capensis | reverse complement strand
GTGTATGTTCATATGTGTATAACTCAGAACTGTTTTGTTCTATTGTATATAATATTTGACGGTTATTTTGTGAGGTAGGCGCGAAATAATACTACATATGGCATTAAAGTATTAACATACATACATACATACTAGACCATATATTTTGCATGCAAAGGTTATTACAGTTAGTGTCAGGAATTGAGCTGTTCACTAATTTTTATAATTTTATGCTGAACAAGCGACAATACAGTAAACTGTAAGCTCAATTTTTGACACTAATAATCAATAATAATAAGAATCAATAATAAGAATCAATAGACATGGAACGACGACTATTTTCGATTAGGTCCAGCGGCGACAACAAAAACGGCTTGGCAGTTGGGTCCAGCGGCGACGACAAATACGGCTTTGCAGGTGACACACTTTGTTGTTAATGTCTTTAAGTTGGTTTTAACACACACACGAACGCGCAAGCAATAGCCAACCAGCACACAATAATTCCGAATCAATTTAAATTGTTTATAAAACACACCGAAGTCCATGCTCGGGCGCCAATGAAAAATCTCTAAGCGTTTTTAGGGAACGAAGATCAAACGAATAAATTGAGAAGCGGTGGTTTCGAAGCTTTATAAAATTTATTGTTGCTGATGGCTCAAGTATGCTGCTTCCTTTTCGATAGCGAACTTTATACTATTAGAGCGGTGACAACAACTTTTGCCGTCGGCAATTGCCGATCGACTCAAAGTAAGAGAGAGATTTACTTAATGACACTTTTTGTGTTCTCTTAACTATTTCTTAACTACTGTGCTCAAACAGTCAGCACATATCTAATCTTGAAATGTGTAAACATCTACCAACACAACAACAACAACAGCTAATCAGCTAATCAGCCAATCAGCTAATCAGCTAATCTGCCAATCAGCTAAACAGCTAATCAGCTAATCAGCTAAACAGCTAAACAACAACAGCTAAACAGCTTATCAGCTAAACAGCTAACCAGCTAATCAGCTAATCAGCTAATCAGCTAATCAGCTAAACAGTTAAAAAGGAACAACAGTTAAAAAGTTTAACTAAAATTTTTTATTTTATGAATCTTAAGCTTAGTGTATTATAATGATTCATAATTTTTTCAGCCTCGTGTTCGCGAAATTTTTCTTTTCTGCATGCACAGGTATCTGGTCCTTCTGTTGCCTCGTTGGAAGACCATGGACATAAAGTTCTATGACTTCCATGTATTGACAACTGGTATGGAGACTTTTCCGCCAGCTTCATGTATGATTGGAATTCTTCAATCTGTTTCCGATCATGATGGTGAATGATATCATAATACTTGTTCAGAAACTCCTCAATTGTTATTGCGTTCATGTTGATGCTGTTGCTAGATTCCTTCGTCGCTTTGTAGGGTTTATTATCTTCTGCTTCCTTCCTCAAAGTCGTGTTTTAAACTGAGTCTCAGTTTGAATGCATCGATGAATTTAAAGGAAAATGCATGCGTTTTTCACCTCCATAACAAAGGTAAAAGGTTGAAACGTGATCATGCATACATAATCGTGTTTGTATGCACACGTGTTAGAGGAGAAATGTGTGTGTGTGTGTGTGTTTTTTTTTTTTTTTTTTTTTAATTAGAGTGTTCATAGGAAAAAATCTTGACAGACACCGTCCTAGTGACGGTAGTGTGGGACCCGCACCCACTAAAAACCCGCTAAAGAACACTCCCCCTACGGCCCGTTTGTGATACCCCTTGCGGAACCACTCCTGAAGTATAAATCTTCGCAAGGGGCCGAGCTTAGCCCTGTGGTGGCTCTACCTGGTTGTTGAGTGCTGCGAGGAAGAGTTTCGCAGTCTTTCTAGCCTACGCTGCTGTACCATAATGCACACACACATATTCCTAATGCATTCCCAGTTTTCTGGGGTCTCTATCATAAGCCCTACAATATTTTCTGGACTTACATCTACTCCTAAGCGTCTTTTTACGATTTCCCGTTCGCCTGCATAATAAGGGCAGTTGAAGAAAATGTGTTCTACAGTCTCATCGCCTTCATTGCAAAGGTAGCATACAACTTCAGGATCATGACCATACTTGTTCAGGTAGCGCCTGAAACAGCCATGTCCTGTAAGAAACTGGGTCATATAGTAGTCCACTTGTCCATGGCTTCTTCTGACCCAAGCTTCTATATTCGGCACCAGTCGGTGCGTCCACCTCCCCTTGCTTGTTGCATCCCATCTCTGCTGCCAATCCCTAATGGACTTACCTTCATCGTAGGTAATAGGGATTTGGCTGTGCCTCTTATTATATTGCGCTTGGTAGTCCTGCGCGGTCAAGTCAGCCGGCATTATACCGGCTAGAACTTGAATGGCATCACCGCATACCGTCCGGAAAGCGCTGCAGACTCTCTGGCTGCTACGTCTCACTACAGCGTTGTAGTGTCGGGCGTAGGTTGCCTTTTTAAGCGCTGATGCCCATATAGGGGCTGCATACATCAACACCGATAGGGTAACACGTGATACGAGAGATCGTATTACCTGCCTTGGTCCCCCGATGTTTGGCATTACTCTTGCGAGCGCCATTTGCACTCTGGCCGCCTTTTCGCTCATTGCGATAATATTCGCTTTAAAGCTCAGCCTTGCATCTATAAGTACACCTAGATACTTAATTGATGTGCCCGTGTGGATACTAAATCCGTCGCGATCTGAAGGAGGGGTTCTTATTGCCGTTGACTCAAATCTGTCTTCTGATATTGTTTCAATAGACTGTCTGCCCAATTTAGAATTCGTGTGCGTCAAAGTAACTTTAGATCATATTTCTGTTTATGTAACTTGCTCTTACATTCCTCCTTCCTCAGAAACTTCTTTGTATCTTGAACACCTGTCTTGTATTAAATCTATAGAATCAAAACTTTCGGATAGAGATTACCTATTGGTTTTTGGTGATTTCAATTTACCTCAAATAGATTGGTCCTCTCATTCAAATGTTTTGATTCCCTCCATCTTTAACCCATTTATCAATGGTCTCTCTGAACTATCCTTGTTTCAAATTAACACTTTCCTTAACCATAAAGGCAAAATACTTGACTTAATTTTCACTTCTGATACTCACATTAATAACATTTCAAGAACTAATCCCTTAGTCTTTCCTGAAGATCCTTATCATCCTACTTTAGAACTTGTTTTAGAACTACCGTCCCCCCGTGCAAACTGAAATTGTTAAGTGTGTTTCGAAGTCACGCTGCTTCCGCAAAACTGACTTTGTGAGGCTTAATAGTCTTATTCTAGAACACGATTGGTCTTGTTTTTATGCATGCTCAAACTTAGCAACTTGTACTTCATATTTTTATAATACCTTGAACAAATTTTTCGACGAGTGTGTCCCACGTGTATATCCAGCCTAGACTAAAAGTCTTCCATGGTTTACACGTGGGTTACTCACGGTGAAAAACTTAAAATCTCGGTATTATAAGAAATTTAAAAAAACGGGAAATCCTTCTGATTTGTCTCGTTATACTCTTGCAAAGGCTAACTTTATTGCTTTTAATAATAAATGTTATAATGACTATATACATCGCTGTCGGCTTCAATTTGCACGTGACCCTAAGCAGTTTTATAATTTTGTTAACTTGAAACGTAGATCTAATGAATTCCCATCTCGTCTCTTTTATGAAAATAATGAAGCAAATAATGATCAGGCCGGTGCTGATCTTTTTGCGAATTTTTTTCAATCAACCTATTCATCTAATACCTATGATTCTAATCTTTCCTATCCTTATCCTATTCATAACTCTAATTCAATTTCTTGCCCTAGTATCGATGAAGATTCTCTTCTTACTAACCTGCACTTGGTTAAACCCATTAACTCACCTGGCCCTGACGGAGTACCAGGATGCGTTCTTAGATACTGTGCTTTCTCCTTATATAGACCCATTTTTAGGTTATTCAAACTATCCTTAGCTACTAGTAATTTTCCTTCAGTCTGGAAAGAATCATATTCCATCCCTCTTCACAAAAATGGGTCTAAATCGGAAGTGAAGAATTACAGGTGTATTTCCAAATTATCCTCTATACCTAAATTATTTGAAAAACTTGTTACGGCCCAGCTAACCCACATGTGTAGGTCCGTAATTTCACCATGTCAACATGGTTTCATGAAATCCAGATCCTCCACGACTAATCTTCTGGAATTCTCATCTCTTTTTATAAAAGGGTTTCAGAAGAAGATGCAAACTGATGTCATTTACACTGATTTTAGTAAGGCTTTTGATTCTGTAAACCACTCACTTCTGATTCATAAGTTGGATCTTATTGGGTTTCCTTACAAATTACTGCTTTGGATTTCAAATTATTTAAAAAATAGGTCCCAAAGAGTTCTTTTCAAACATTCTGTATCTAAGCCAATCTTTGTTACCTCAGGTGTTCCTCAGGGTAGTCATTTGGGTCCTTTACTCTTTAACCTCTTTATTAACGATCTTCCCTCTATTTTGAAATTCTCTAACATTTATATGTATGCTGACGATGTGAAACTTTGCTTTACATACAAGGAGCCGACTTGGAGTTCGCTACAGGTTGATATTGACTCCTTTTGTGATTGGTGCAGCTTTAATTTTTTAAGTTTAAATTGTTCTAAGTGTAAAGTAATGACATTTTACCGAAGTAATTTCCACGTCGTCAACTATACACTTTATCTATCCCCTCTTCTTAGAATATCAAATGTCAATGACCTTGGCATTCTTTTTGACCATAAACTGAAATTTGATTCCCATATTACGCAAATTGTTAATAAGGCCTCTCGAACCCTTGGTTTCATTAAAAGGTGGGCCAAGGAATTCAATGACCCTTATACAACAAAGTTGCTTTATACATCCCTTGTTCGCCCGATTCTTGAATATGGTTCTTGCATTTGGTCACCGCAATATCATGTTCACCAAGACAGAATTGAGTCTGTGCAAAAACAATTTTTACTTTTTGCTCTTCGTGGTTTTAACTGGGTCTCTGGAGTTGATTTACCCTCTTATTCTAGTAGACTACTTCTAATAAACTTAACTTCTCTTGCTAACCGCCGTTTAATGTTAGGTGTCATGTTCCTTGTTAAGTTGATTAAGTATGATATCGATTCCCCGATCTTGCTAAATCAAATTAACTTCTCTATCCCCTCTAGATTAACCCGAAATTTTGCACCTCTATTGCTTGATTTCTGTAATAACAATTATAGCCTGCATGAGCCTTTCCGAATTCTCTGCTCTGATTACAACAAACTTTCTGGAGTAATTAACTCAGAGAGTTCCCTAATAGCTATTAAAAATGCCATCATTAACTCATTAACATTTAACTCTAACAACTAACCTAACTAACAACGACCGATCTGATTGGGTTTTTTCTGGGTTTCCCCAATCCTCTGCAACAAATGTTGGTTCGGCAAATTTGTAAGTCCCAGTTTCAAAATTTCAAAATTTAAAATTTAATTTCATTTTAAAATGTTATTGTACTGTTTAACGTAAACTTTAACTTTAATTTTACATATACATATATTACTTTTAATTCATATTTAATTTTATTATACAAAAATGTAATATTAATTTTTATTTTTATATTTTTCATACTTACAGTCGACTGCTCTTAGTTGACTTTAAATAAATAAATAAAAAAATAAATATACTGAGCGTCACATCTTCAAGTTTCTTTCGGCTTGAGATGAGAACCGCCTCAGTTTTTTCTCCGGCTAATCTTAAGTCGTGCTCACTAAGCCACTGCTTTATCCTTTGCGTGGCATCGGTGCTGTAATCTTTCACCTCCGCCAGGTGCTTTCCAACTATGATGACGGCAATATCATCAGCATATCCGATGATCTTAACCTCATCCCTCAGTGGTAGGCGTAATACCCCATCATATACTATGTTCCACAGGAGCGGTCCAAGAACCGATCCTTGCGGAACGCCGCCAGTAACTTGGTATTGTTTTCGGCCTTCCTCAGTGTCGTACACAAGTGTACGGTCACTCAGGTAGCTACCGACAATGCTGAGCAAGTACTGAGGCGTGTTGAGGTTACGCAGCGCCTGCATGATATGATGCCAACTCACCGAGTTAAAGGCATTTTTTATATCAAGGGTAATAACAGCGCAGTACTTTTTCTGGCCTCCTAGCCACCTATCTCCTGCTATTGCCTCTTCAGCAATCTGTTTGACCCTACTAATCGCATCTACAGTTGACCTATTCCTCCTAAAACCGTATTGGTCGTCCGATAGACCACCTACTTCTTCTACAAAAGTGCTAAGCCTGCTATCTACTACCTTTTCTAGCATTTTCCCATTGTGTCAATCATACAGAGCGGCCTGTATGAACTAGCCTCGCCTGGCGGTTTATTACCTTTTGGTATTAGTACCAGTCCCTGTCTTTTCCAGATTTCCGGAAAAGTCCCTGTCTGTATACATTCTGTGTATACTTCTGCGAATAAGGTGGGGTTTGCGTTTACCGCTAACTTCAGCACCTTGTTGGGTACTGTATCTAGTCCCGGCGCCTTGTTGTTTGCGAAGGTACTAGCTATCTCTATTACCTCTCCTACCCCTACTTCTTGTCGGAATCTACCTACCCCGTCAGTCCAAACATCTGCATCTGCAGGTTCAGTATAGTGATCCCCCTGTGTTGGGAAGAGGGTCTCAACTATTGTGCGCAAGAGTTGAGGGCAGGCCGGAGCGTTTGCTCGCTGTCCTCTTATCTTGCTCATTACTGCCTTATATGCCCCACCCCAAGGATTGGTGTTCATACCATCACGCAGGGCGTTAAAGTGCGATGCTTTACTTAGCTTTATCGCTTTCTTTAGTTCCCTTTTTGCGTCCCTGAAGTGCGATCTGAGGATTTCCCGTTCCTCCTCATTTCTGCATCGACATAGGCTTCTTCTAGCTCGTATGCATTTACGTCTAGAGTCCGCGATCTCTTGGCTCCACCAGAACGCTGGCTTCCATCTTGGGCCACCTTTGGATTTCTTCGCCATGGAGGCGTCACAGGCAGAAGTCAATAGGTTGGAAAGTGATGTTGCCTTCGCGTCAGAGGTATTACCATGCAGGACAACGTTTTGCTGCTCTGTGATAAGGTATCTAAGGACGCCCTCATCCAGAGTGTCTTCTTTCCAACCATTGATTACTCTTTCCTGGGTGCTTCTGCTGCGGTGTCTATCTACCCTCATTAATATGGCTCTATGGTCACTATGTGTGTAGATATCACTTACTTGCCAAGAGATCAGTCTACTTATGTTGGAGCTGGCGAAGGATATGTCGACGATTGACGTCCTGCCATTTCGCTCAAAGGTGCTTTTATTGCCTGTGTTAAGCAGCACCGCATCTAATAAGGAGAAGGCTGTAATGACTGCCTGGCCTCTGGCATTTGTGAGGCGGCTGCCCCATTCGGCAGCCCAGGCATTAAAGTCCCCGCCTACGCTGTTTGGATGACTACTTCTAACATGGTTCCCTATGTTATCTAAAGTCCTATCGTAGTCGTGCATTTCTAAGCTCGGTGGTAGGTAGCAGCTATAGAAATATACACCGGCTATTTTTGCCCTAGCGAAATGCACTTCAGTGGTCAGCGGCTTATCGTCAATGGGCTTGCTTCCACAGGCCCAGATCGCCGCTTTACCAGTTTTGTCAGTAACCCAGTTTGCTGTAGCTAGGTTTCTGTATTGTTCACTGATTAGAACAACGTCTATGCCTTCTTTAAAGCAGGTTTGCTCAAGAGATCTTGAGCTGCCTCACAATGGTTTAAATTTACTTGCAGGACCTTAATTATGAGTCTTTTTGACTGCGTCCTGGAAAGCTAGACAGTTTTTGCTGCCCACAATATGATCTACGTCTCGCCGCTTTTGGTCTTTGCAGACCGCACAGCAAGCCGTAGCCCTACACATTTTAATTTTGTGCCCCTTTTGCCCGCATTTCATGCAGCAGTCCACTCTGTTTTCAGTGCTGGTACATGTGCGAGACATATGTCCGTAGTGCCAGCACTTAAAACACTGTAGAGTGTTGGTTTTTTTCAACCTAACTCTGCACCTAACCCATCCTATCCTAAGGTGTCCGTTTTCTATGGCCCTATTGGCTACTTCTACTGGCACCTTGAGAAGAGCTGTTTGCGTCTCCCCAAAAGATTTACGCGGACTCTTCACTATCCCGCCCAGCTTTCTACCTTCTCCTATCTGCTGCTCGGCAGCCTCTATGATGTCATCCCTAGTGGTGACCTCATCTATGTCTCTAACCTCCAGGAACACTTCTTTTGTAAGTGTTCTTGCAGTTGCCTTATCGCCTAGGACTTGCTGCACAGCTACCTCGTAGCTCTGCGGCACAGCACTAGGCTTTTTCTTCAGTTTGAGGAGCAAGTCACCACCTTGCGTGTGACATTATCTCCTAGGTCCTTGAGTGCATCATTCCCCTTTATCGTGCGGAGAATGTCTGCATAGGACATGTCGCCTTTTGCGGACACGATGATAGCATCGGGCCTGCCGGCGACTTTCTTGGACTTCGGTACCTTATGGGTCACCTTGGTCCACCCTTCCTTCTTCGGTTGCTTCTTTGAGCTCCCTTCTTTAGTTGCCTTGGCAACCTTGGGCCTGCTCAACTGTCCTGCTTGCTTTCCCCGAGTGGTGTCTTCTACTGGTTTAGCCTGTTCAGCTCTTTGTGCCTTGGTTGGCATTTTAGCTGCAGTCGGGCTGACCCTTTTTGTATTCCAGCCAGACTCTCCCTAGGTCTTTTCGGGGTATCAGCCGCCGTAGATACTACCTGAAAGACCTTTTGTCCTTCAGATAGTAATTTCATTTTTTTCGTGGCGCTGCTACATAGTGCCTTCATTTTACCAAAGGTATCCTTCATACCCTGGTTGATATGTCGGACACCTTTGGCGTTCACCATCTCAAGCACTTGTTCAATTAGTATTGAGAGCTGGCTGAGCTCGGTGACGTCTTCCACCTGTCTGTTATCCCCAGGTGGGGACCTTGCTGGCGCTTCGGTCTCCTTTTCGACCATTGGAGTTGGCCTTCTGGGGACTGCCGGCTGTGCTATTGGTCCCACCGGGGATCTAGCCATCTTCGTGCTCTTCCTGAAGAAGGCACTTTCATCTTCTCCATTCTTATTTATTGTGGAGGGGAGTTCCTCCACGCTTCTTTCCCTGTTTATAATATCGTTGTTGATATTTCTTGCGATGTTATCTGCAACGGTGGCCAAGTTGCCCACCACCGAGGCATTGCGGTCGCTGGATATCGACGACGGGGGGCCCGCTTGCTCACCCCTCCCTGTCGCACAGTGGGCCAGGCTGCCCAGCTAGCGGAACTTTAGTAATAACTCAAGTAAACAAAAACAGATTTGACTGTAAATTTATATTTTGGACTTTTGATAAATTTATTATATATTTCTCATCAGAAATTAATCGGAATCGGATGAATCACAAGATTAGGCACTTTTCTGTCTTAAACTTTGTGGCACAGGTCACCAAAATCCTTCTTGGGCCGACCCAGATCTGAATTTGTAAATACATTGTATATTAACAGTGGCTCATCAAGCCATTTCTGGTTTTTTTTCTCGAAATAAGTTTTGTTATAATGACATGATTTCCATTTTTCTGTAAGTCGGCTCATAAAACTAGTTAATTTTCTAGTAATACTTTCAGATTCCATTTCAAAAAGCTGGCGGTTCTTTAAAATTGTACCAAATACAAATTCTTTTAAAACCAGAGGTCTCTTTGCGGGATCATTTTCGCTAAGTCAAGTGGTATAAAGCACGCGCTTTTGGGCTGACATTTCACCTAAAAAGTGCCACAGACTTAACAGTTGGTCGAAGTTGGACATAATTCTGAGCATATTAACGACACAAAGACTCACACGATACATAATTGCTAAAATAACAAACTTCGAACACTTTTTTTTTACTAAACATAAAAATACAGGTCACAAACAGATTGTTTTTATTTAGAACATACCTTTCCTTAAAGTTAACAGAAGTTGTTGAATCAATTTGTTTTACTTTGTTTCAATTAAAAGTCAATCAACAAAGACGAAACTGTACGCCAAATATTTGCAGACCACGTGCTGAAACATATGGTCACTTTGAAAGCTCACAGCTGATGATGTAAATAAACAAAAACTCTTATACAAACTCGTATATGCTCAGACGGATATTGTCAGTTAAAAAAACCAAAAAAAATACTGTATTTAAATATTTAAAAAGGTGACTTTTGTCCCGCTAGAAAAATCATCTGGCCCA
>JAEIFN010000212.1:0-75782 GCA_018903675.1 Zaprionus capensis | reverse complement strand
TAATCTCAACTGTTGTTTATAAAAATTATTAACCGTTATTGGTTCTGATTCTAATGCAAATATATCTGTATATTCGCTGCATAAAGTTTCTAATTGTAATTTAAACAATTTTGGGAAATTTTTCTTCAATTGAGATAAAACAGTTTTATTTCTGTTTTCGCTATTTGCCTGAACTACATTGTAGTTCGAAAGTGGCTCATATTTTAAAGTGTCCATATTGACCAATTGGTCAGAATCTGTTGTGTTCAAAATTCTTACAAATGTATTACTAGATGTTGCAATTGTATTTGCAACATAGATACCAGTTTGAATTTCCTGGTTTGGAATTAAAATGTTATCATCTTTTAATGATACTATTAATTTTCGGACAACTTGGGATCTTGCTGGTAATAGAGTTGTGTTATTACCAGAGCTGTATGTTATTGGAACATAAATTGGAAATTTAAAATTGTTGGGTCTTATTATAAACCAATCTTCTGCTGGTTTGAAATCAATTTGGCAATTATATTTTTTAATGAAATCTATTCCTATTATTCCATCACACGGTATGGGAAAATTTTTATCTACTAAATGAAAGTCGTGTGGGATAATGTATTTACCTGTCTGTATCTCAATAAAAGTCTGTCCTTGAGACTGAATTGTCTGTTGGCTTATGCCTTGAATATTTATTTTGTTAGTTATTTGAGTATTAGAAGTATTAGTATTACTCGTACATTGGTATTATTTCCGTTATTGTTATTCTGGTTGTTGTTACGGCCTCTGTTTCCATTATTACGGCCTCTATTGTTGCCATTATAGCGGTTATTATTTCCATTATTGCGGTTTTGATAACCACTATTCTGGTAACCGTTATTTTGGTGACCGCTATTATAGTTGCCTCTATAACCATTGTTATTGAAACTTCTACCTCGGCCTCCGCCTCTATTGCCATAACCGTATCCACGGTTTGGCCTGTTACCTCTAAAGTACATCACTTTATTGATGTCACCGGTAACTCTTGTACTAGTTCTTATATATGCGCTTATTGCTGCATCCATAGTAGTACAAGTTCCTGCCTCTAGCACTGTTTTGATGCTTTCGTGCTCGGCACGATTGATCATAGTGTCGATTGCCTCTCTAGTGCTTAGAGTAGTGGCATGTTCAGTGGGAATACCCTCGTCTATGTAAGAGGCTTCCAATAATTTTCTTATCTTATCAACCTCAGCGGCAAATTGCGTTGCAGTTTTACCTTTTTGCTGGACTGTAGACAGTTTCGCCTTGACATTCTGTGATGTCTCGCCGACAATGTTGATGATAGCCTGAATAGTTGATTCGCTTTGCACAGAGTTCAAGGTAGTACCAATTATTTTGGACTTAATTACTTGAACTGCGATGTGCTCATATGTTCCCTTGGCCAAGTCTACCAATTTAAGTGCCATTATGAATCTTTGGAGATGGATCTTTTGTCCATCAAATTCTGGCACGGCACTAGAGACTTCTCTTATGTAAGCCCTAATGGCTGCTGAAGCGTCCGTCATTTCGAGTGATTCTTGTTTAGATTCTTTCTGAGTTTCTGGTTCCGCCTTTGAATGTTGGCTCTCGAGTGATTCTTGTTTAGATTCTTTCTGAGTTTCTGGTTCCACCTTTGAAGTTGACGGTTGCTCGCCTGCTAGTACTGTGGGGTCAAAGTTAGCTGGTTCCTCTAATGTAGGGGGACAAAATATCAGCAATTTATGCCTATTTGATATTTCTATTAGTCTTTCCCTCACTCTTTTGGTTTCGTTTTTGGCTTGAGTATAGTGTAGTTCTGTTAGTCTTGTACTATTGTTAATGAATAACAGTCGAATGTCGTTGTAGTATTTTATAAGTAATTCGATGTGTTTAATTTTGGTTTCCAATGTTATGGGAACACTTTTGTTTAAACACTTGTAAGACTTGTTGAACTCTTCTCGTGCATACTGTATATGCGCGGCTATCTCTGGCCAGTTCATTCGAAGTGTTTTGAGACTTTATTACAATTTGGATTGCTGTTTGAGCAAAGTGGGGACCTCTATTATAAGTTTCCTCTATGGCTTTAATTGTTGCCATTTTCTGTATTTATTTCTGCATTTGGGCTGGCTACCATCTCTAGTAGGATATTTATTAAATTCATTTCTGCCTATCTTATTTTGTCGAAATCGTTGCAAACATCTATTAAAAATCTTTCCTCATCGTCCGAGTTGTCGAAGTCATATTCATATGTATCCATATTACTATTTTTTTTCTCTAAATGTATTCTCTATGATAATATTTTTTCTGTTAGTATACTTATATTTATTCATATCTCTGATTCGTTAAAAATTTTTCATCTCTTTTTTTTTGATTTATATTTTATTTATATGTGTATATATATATATGAAATTTTTTTTTTGTTCATATTTTTATTCAATTTTCTTACATTTACTTTTATGTATTTCTCAATTTTACGAAAAATTTTTCTTTGTGTTATTATTATTATTTACCATAATCGTTTTATACTTTATCCAAATCATTCGCTCTGCTTAAATATTTCTTTTTAATACATTTGTTATGCAGAGCGTATATTTTGACGAATGCATTTACTAACAATATCGCAACAATTATGATAAGCGATATTTTGATAAGACTTAAATCATTATCATTGGTATTTACATTGTTTACAAAACTACCAGCAGAGTCTACTGGTTTATTATCCAATACAATTTTTTCTGTTTTGCTTATTTCTCCTATATTAAATTTTGAAATTTGATTTGTCTCTATGGACATTAAAATTCAATTTCCTTAAATACTTCTAATAATATATTTTTCTTTTCATTTAGTGACATTTGTAATTTAGTAATTATTATTTTTTTTTAAATATTTTTTTTGTGTTTGTACAAATTATCCTGCTTGATTCTAGCTATGGCTTCACGGGCCATATTGGGTTAACAGGGCATAGTAGTATATGCTCCATTTTACAATGTGTCTTACAAAAATTTTTTATATATATTTATATTTATGTATGTCTAATTTTATTAATTAGTTAATATTTTACTGCTGCTGATGTTTATCTGCTGGTGTCAGCTGGGCGTCGCCGGGGGTGGCATGCTGACACTCCCTCGCTGCTGTCTATTTCTGGGCTGCTGATGATGTTGATGGCTGCTCACAAGTCCCCAGGCAGTGAGGACTCCAGACTCCTCCGCAGTCCGGTGGGCAGGTCTTCTTAGGCTTCGTTAGTGCCGCAGCTGGTGCTGGATATGCTATTGGTGTTGGAACTTCATTAATTACCGTTATATTTTTAGTATTTTCTGAGTGAGTTTTCTCGAGTGCTTGGGTCTTTAATTCTTGCTGATATTGCAACAAGTGGTCTAGCTCTGCATTTAGCTTTACGGCTTTCGACCAAACCGGTGGCGTTTGCTGACCATATATTAGCCACCTTACGTGGGCTATACGTTTGTTCAGCTTGGTCTTTAGACCGCCACGGTGCTTTCCCATTCCTCAATACAACTCTACTCACTCAGATTTGTTCTCAGTTTGGCAATTTCTCGGTATTTTTGTTCCTCAGCATTCCAGTCCAGTTTTCCTCCGATATTTATTGGTGTGGGTTCGTCAGTTTGTCCAACGTTGGACGACTGTCACGGTCGCCATGTAATGTATAAGCATTCCGGTAATAATTGATAACACACGTTTTGGTTTTTGTAACCGTCAGGTTGACTTAGGTTTTTATTTAGTTTGATGCAATTCTTGCTTGGCAGAAATGGTTCTGCCCGTTTTACTCTTCACAAGTGTCTGCGTTCTTATTCTTAAATATATTTCGTCAAAGGCTAAGCCAGCAGCGGAGCGGCGTTCTTATATATTTCTTATATGTTAACTTATGTATAGCGGCTCGCTGGCCGCAAAGAGAGAGAGAGCGTAGTATGCGCATGTGACTTATGGTCAGCGTGGGAATGCTTACCATGCACTTCTGCAGTAAGGCCTTCACGTGGGTTATCATATTGCACTCGCACCTGGGCCGAACTGATTATAATATATTGTTTGTATGAATATTGGCTCATGCTACAGTACATTTTATCTAAATTAACTTGCGCGTCTTAATCGTCTTGTTTTTGTTTTTGTTTGGAGTTTCACATTCCCACGCTCATTCTCGCTTGCATCGCTCTCTGAGTGTGCTGCGCTGTGCTAAGTGTGTACCCTAAACGGCTCTCTCGCTACAGTAGTGTTGTTATTTTTCTGCTTTCTGCATACACTTACTCGCGCTCTCACTCTCACGCTTTTTTACGCTCTCTTGTGAGTTACGCTTGTGTTTGTCTTGCTTGCTTTCTTGCTCTCTAACTGTTCTTTTTAACTTTTTGTTTTTGGAACTAATTTTCGTAATTCTTTCTCTCACAAACTTTTGCTCTTTCTATTTGGCTTTAATCTCATCTTTAATCCCCTACATTTGTTAAGGCTTATCGAAAATGATCTCTTGTTCGACAAAGATTTGCAAGTGCTCAGCTGATCCAAATGCAGATTTTATTAGCTGCTGTCTATGTGACAACTTTTGTCACCTTAAATGCGCCGGTCTAACTATCCGAATTAAGGATGCAATTCAAAATAAGACTGGTTTAAAGTGGTCTTGTGAAAAGTGTCGAATAGGCGAATCTGACTTGCAAAAAGTTGTGCGAAAAACCAGATTGGGTTTTAACAATTTGCGTACCGCTTTTAGCAATTTATATTTGCAGTTCTTAGAAATGGAGACTCAATTTAACTCTCATGAACCCATTAACGATCCCTTAATAATTCCGGTATCATCACCGAAAGTACCTTCCCCAAATCCTGTAGTGAAAACTATTACCCTCCAGCCCTCTACTTCTATAATTTCAGATCTTATCTTGAATTTAAATTCTCCTACTCCGTCATGCTCAAAAACCGTTCATGCTCGGAAAACTTCTGTTCCACGTAATGCCTCCGTCCCAAATCCTTCTACCTCTTCCAATACGCCTTGCTCTATTCTGAGTGTTGACAATTTACTAACTTTACCCGTGATTTCCCCCCCCATTACGGTACAGAGTGTAAAACCTCTAGTTGCCGTTAAACCTAAGAAATTGGTCTTCGTTTCTCGTCTGGCACCTGACACTTCGAAAGAAGATGTAAAAACATATGTACATCCTTTCTAAAATTCAGCCTGAAAATTTAGTCGTGGAAAAATTTAACTTTAAATTTCCCAGAGAAATATCTTCTTTTAAAATTAGTATTTCGGCTGAGCATTTCCCAATTGTGTGCAATGGATCATTTTGGCCGCCTGACCTAATTGTCAAGGAGTTTACCCATAAACAAAAATCTAATACACCTGTTACCCTTCCTTCGCTGACCGTTCAATCCCCGAACGGAACTGCAAAAAAACTTAAAAACTATAAAAAACTAAATTCTAACCTCTTTGTTGCCTATCAAAATGTTCGAGGCCTAAATACTAAACTTTTTACTAATAGTATATCTTTTGTCTATCATATCTTAATATTTACCGGATATCGAAAATAGCGAAATATTTTCTAATAAGTATACTTCTTTCAGATGTGACCGTTTGTCGCGATCTGGAGGAGGGGTTCTTATTGCCGTTGACTCAAATCTGTCTTCTGATATTGTTTCAATAGACTGTCTGCCCAATTTAGAATTCGTGTGCGTTAAAGTAACTTTAGATCATTTTTCAGTTTATGTAACTTGCTCTTACATTCCTCCTTCCTCAGAAACTTCTTTGTATCTTGAACACCTGTCTTGTATTAAATCTATAGAATCAAAACTTTCGGATAGAGATTACCTATTGGTTTTTGGTGATTTCAATTTACCTCAAATAGATTGGTCCTCTCATTCAAATGTTTTGATTCCCTCCATCTTTAACCCATTTATCAATGGTCTCTCTGAACTATCCTTGTTTCAAATTAACACTTTCCTTAACCATAAAGGCAAGATCCTTGACTTAATTTTCACTTCTGATACTCACATTAATAACATTTCAAGAACTAATCCCTTAGTCTTTCCTGAAGATCCTTATCATCCTACTTTAGAACTTGTTTTAGAACTGCCGTCCCCCGTGCAATCTGAAATTGTTAAGTGTGTTTCGAAGTCACGCTGCTTTCGCAAAACTGACTTTGTGAGGCTTAGTAATCTAATTTTAGAACACGAATGGTCTTGTTTTTATGCATGCTCGAACTTAGTTACTTGTACTTCATATTTTTATAATACCTTGAACAAATTTTTCGACGAGTGTGTTCCACGTGTATATCCAGCCAAGACTAAAAGTCTTCCATGGTTTACACGTGAGTTACTCAGAGTGAAAAATGTAAAATCTCGGTATTATAAAAAATTTTTAAAAACGGGAAATCCTTCCGATTTTTCTCGTTATACTGTTGCAAAGGCTAACTTTATTGCTCTTAATAATATATGTTATAATGACTATATATGTACATCGCTGTCGGCTTCAATTTGCACGTGATCCTAAGCAGTTTAATAATTTTGTTAACTTGAAAAGTAGATCTAATGAATTCCCATCTTGTCTCCTTATAAAAATAATGAAGCAACTAATGATCAGGCCGCTGCTGATCTTTTTGTGAATTTTTTTCAATCAACCTATTCATCTAATACCTATGATTCTAATCTTTCCTATCCTTATCCTATTCATAACTCTAATTCAATTTCTTGCCCTAGTATCGATGAAGATTCTCTTCTTACTAACCTGCACTTGGTTAAACCCATTAACTCACCTGGCCCTGACGGAGTACCAGGATGCGTTCTTAGATACTGTGCTTTCTCCTTATATAGACCCATTTTTAGGTTATTCAAATTATCCTTAGCTACTAGTAATTTTCCTTCAGTCTGGAAAGAATCATATTCCATCCCTCTTCACAAAAATGGGTCTAAATCGGAAGTGAAGAATTACAGGTGTATTTCCAAATTATCCTCTATACCCAAATTATTTGAAAAACTTGTTACGGCCCAGCTAACCCACATGTGTAGGTCCGTAATTTCACCATGTCAACATGGTTTCATGAAATCCAGATCCTCCACGACTAATCTTCTGGAATTCTCATCTCTTGTTATAAAAGGGTTTCAGAAGAAGATGCAAACTGATGTCATTTACACTGATTTTAGTAAGGCTTTTGATTCTGTAAACCACTCACTTCTGATTCATAATTTGGATCTTATTGGGTTTCCTTACAAATTACTGCTTTGGATTTCAAATTATTTAAAAAATAGGTCCCAAAGAGTTCTTTTCAAACATTCTGTATCTAAACCAATCTTTGTTACCTCAGGTGTTCCTCAGGGTAGTCATTTGGGTCCTTTACTCTTTAACCTCTTTATTAACGATCTTCCCTCTATTTTGAAATTCTCTAACATTTATATGTATGCTGACGATGTGAAACTTTGCTTTACATACAAGGAGCCGACTTGGAGTTCGCTACAGGTTGATATTGACTCCTTTTGTGATTGGTGCAGCTTTAATCTTTTAAGTTTAAATTGTTCTAAGTGTAAAGTAATGACATTTTACCGAAGTAATTTCCACGTCGTCAACTATACACTTTATCTATCCCCTCTTCTAAGAATATCAAATGTCAATGACCTTGGAATTCTTTTTGACCATAAACTGAAATTTGATTCCCATATTACGCAAATTGTTAATAAGGCCTCTCGAACCCTTGGTTTCATTAAAAGGTGGGCCAAGGAATTCAATGACCCTTATACAACAAAGTTGCTTTATACCTCCCTTGTTCGCCCGATTCTTGAATATGGTTCTTGCATTTGGTCACCGCAATATCATGTTCACCAAGACAGAATTGAGTCTGTGCAAAAACAATTTTTACTTTTTGCTCTTCGTGGTTTTAACTGGGTCTCTGGAGTTGATTTACCCTCTTATTCTAGTAGACTACTTCTAATAAACTTAACTTCTCTTGCTAACCGCCGTTTAATGTTAGGTGTCATGTTCCTTGTTAAGTTGATTAAGTATGATATCGATTCCCCGATCTTGCTAAATCAAATTAACTTCTCTATCCCCTCTAGATTAACCCGAAATTTTGCCCCTCTTTTTGCTTGATTTCTGTAATAACAATTATAGCCTGCATGAGCCTTTCCGAATTCTCTGCTCTGATTACAACAAACTTTCTGGAGTAATTAACTCAGAGAGTTCCCTAATAGCTATTAAAAAAATGCCATCATTAACTCATTAACATTTAACTCTAACAACTAACCTAACTAACAACTACCGATCTGATTGGGTTTTTTCTGGGTTTCCCCAATCCTCTGCAACAAATGTTAGTTCGGCTAATTTGTTAGTCCCAGTTTCAAAATTTCAAAATTAAAAATTTAATTTCATTTTAAAATGTTACTGTTTAACGTAAACTTTAACTTTAATTTTACATATACATATATTACTTTTAATTCATATTTTGTTACGGACTGCTTTTTGTCGGTAGGGCCGCGCCAGCTAGCTCAGCAGCACTTGGGGAGGGGTTTTTCCACCAGCCCTGCAGTTCGCACCAAAATATCGATGATCATCGGTATTTACACAAAAGACGCATCACTGACAAAAGGTAAACAAACGAAAATGAACATAAAATACATATTTTAAGACATTTTAATTTATTTACAGGCACAAACTACTCTACAAGGGACAAACAAGATGACAACAACAGCCATTGGTGACAGCCAAGTCACCGCGCACCCACCCAACCATGTGATGCTCCTGCCCAGGAGTTTCGGAGCATCACCCAAGTCGGCGAGCCCGTTCCTGGCCAACTAAATCCGCCCCATCTCCCCTAGAAAAGGTACTTAGCACTTCATTTCTTTATATTCTTTCACATTTATTTACAATTCTCTATTCCTACCATCATTCCTACCTATCATCATTCCTACCTATCATCATTCCTAACGTGGACCTAACATGCAAACAACTACCTATCGCAAAATCTTAAAACTAATAACAAATTAAATCTACAGAATTATAACTAATAGGACATATTGTATTATTCTAGGTCATGTGTGGATTGCTGCAGCCACCAGGCAGGAAAATGTATGTGCCTGCAGGCAAAGACGAGCCTACAGTAGCAGAGCGGGATTGTTGCTGATGTTTGTGGCTGCTGCTAGATGCAGATCTGGCCTGCTGGCCAAAATGCCGGACTACTGCAGCTGCTCGAACTGCAGATGTGGTCTGTGGCGGACGCTGGTACTGCACTGGTTGCGCACAGGAGCCGGATTGGCGGGACAATTATCTTAAAAAGGGGCCCTAGCGGATCCCTACAAGGACCGGACTCACCAGGGCAAACGTGGAGCAAACAGGAACTTCCTCGGCGACGCTGCACACACAAAATTATATTAAATTGAAATGAAAACAATAATATTAAATCAAAAAAGGAAAATGGACACATCACGCACTTTTTACTTATTCGCAGTATTTGACTGCGCCGACGACTCGCTCAATTTCTACTGAGGAGTCGGCCGCCCTTGAAAAGTATGTTGGCGGTCATATGCCTGGGCCTTCGGCATCTAACCGACAGTTCAAACGGCGCTTGCTCAAAACGGGAACATTGGGTCGCCGACCGATCTGGCTGTTAACGTAGGAGGTTCCTACGCTGAGCACCAGATGGTGTTGGTCCGACGTCCCGCTTAAGTTCGCACTGCTTGATCTGCCAGTAGATTTGCTATACCAGGGCAGCTGTGTTCATCGATACCTGCCTATCGACACTCGGTATGAACACAGCTGATTCGCAGAATGCAACAATTTAATTTTATTATACAAAAATGTAATATTAATTTTTATTTTTATATTTTTCATACTTACAGTCGACTGCTCTCAGTTGACTTTAAATAAATAAATAAATAAAAAAATAAATAAATAAATAAATAGTTATGCTGTTGCGCTCAAACAGGGATTGCCCTGCAGTGTAAATTCAGCGACATATTTCGGTGTACGCGTGTGTTTTTGCGACATAATAATATATTATTTTATATATTTTTTGCCAGTTACATAACACGTGAGTGCACGTGAGTGCTGCCACATTGCTAAAAAGCTTTGTTGGCAAGTTTGGATTTGTTATATATTGACGTTTATTATTTGAAGTGAAATATATTGACAACATATTTCGTGGTACGTGAGTGTTTTGCGACATAAGATTTTTAATTTTTTTTTGTTTTTGTTTAAAAGTTTGTTCATCGAGTGAGTGCATATAGTGTTGCCACATTGCTTAAAAAGCTTTGTTGACAATTTTCTGACTTGACGTTGCCACTTTGGTGAAAAGTGTATTTGGGTGTTGCCACATCGGCATTAACAGTTCTGCCAAGTTCGTGCGTTCCGCCAACAGGTGTCGCTTCTGGCATCTTGCTGTTCGGCCATCGTCCCATAGGTTGCGCTAATGAGCACCATGGGCTCGCCTACATTGGAGATGGAAAAGCCAATTGTGGACGACGGCGCTTCAACTTATTCAACTCAAGTGAGCGTGAAGATGGTGGAAGTCGAAAAAGTTGCGGACAGTGTTGGAGTGGTGGTTAATTCTGCCAAAGTGGAAGTTGGAGATGGAAAGGTGGCTGTTGGTAAGAATGGTGTTGGTGTTTCGGTTCCCAATGTGGAGGCTACCACTAATGTGGCGCCAATGACGCATGGGAACGCGGAAAGCTTGGTTAACAAATTGCAGAGCATAAGCAAGGATGTGATGGCTCTAGCCCAGGCTGATGATATGAAGGTGACAACTGTGTATAGCCTTGTAGACTGCATACGTAACTACGAGAAGCTAGTTTATTTGGTCATTGCGGAAAATGAGGGCCTGAAGGGCCGTTTGGAGGAGAGACGTGTGGAAGTGGGCCGTGCTGCGACCAGTTTCTATGCCCAAGTGCTGGGAGGAAAGCAGAAGGCCGTTCCGCTGTTGCCGCGGCAAGGGGGCCAGGGGCTGTTTTGCTAGCACCTCCGTTGTCTAAGCCGGTTAACACCTGGTCAGTGGTTGTTCGTGGCAAAAATGCCGGTGCGAGCGCCAAAGACGTGGCTGACAAGGTAATGAAGGAGGTTGGGCCGTCCCTTGGTGTGCGGGTGCACGAAGTGAAGCCGTTGCGGGATGGTGGTGTGATTATTCGCACCCCATCTCTGGTTGATCGTGTGAAGTTGACGACTAATGAAAAGTTTGCCGAAGTTGGACTGAGTGTTGCTGTGAATGAGAAGCCCAAGCCTCGAGCTGTTGTTCAGGGCTTGAATTAGCGTGTAAGTTGTGATGATTTTATGGCTGAGCTGTATGAGAATAATCTGAAGGATAAGATGACGCACGAGGAGTTCAAATCCGATTTTAGTGTTGTCACTAAGCCTTGGGATGCTGATGATAGTGTTGCGAATGTAGTACTTGAAGGAACGGTTACTGCCATAGACTATATTGGCCAGTGTGTGAGGACTCAAAAGAGCCCCCACATTTTTGTATATATATTTTTCTTATTTTTAGTATGTAATCCTAGAATTAATTTTATTCCTTTTCTTTTAGAATAAGTAACTGTAAGTATATTTAATATTACATTTATCCCAATTAAGGGAACTTTTTCAGTTTAAACAAAAGCTGTGTTTAAGTTACGGGTTAGTCGAAACGACCGCAGAGAGTAGGGCAAATACAGGGTATAGGCTAGAACCTTCCGCGCAGCAGCAAAACACCAGCAGAGAGAGCCCAGCAGCACACCAGCATGGAGAGAGCGACAGAACACAGCCGTCAGAGAGCAACAAAACACCGGCGGAAAGAGCGCAGCAGAACACCAGCAGAGGGAGCGCAACAGAACACCGGCTCGGAGAGGGCGGCAGAACCAAGCCGAGAGAGCGCTGCACGCCAGCAGAGGGAACGCAGCAGAACGCAGGCAGAGAGAGCGGAGCAGAACATTAGCTGAAGGAGCGCGACAGAACCAAGCCGAGAGAGCGCAGCACGCCAGCAGAGGAAACGCAGCAGAACGCAGGCAGAGAGAGCGGAGCAGAACAACAGCTGAAGGAGCGCGACAGAACACCTGCAAAGAGAGGGCTCTGCAACCGCAGCAGAGCAGCAGCCGAAAGAGCCCGACAGCCGTAGCCGAACATCGAGAAAGCATTGCAGCTGCAGCAGAACCCGAGCCGAACGCACGAGAGCCACGACAGCCGCGGGTAGCTGAGAGGGGAGGAAGCTACGATGCACTTGCGTCGTCGCAAAGTGTGTGGTCGGCTTAAGCTCTGCGACTGCGCTGCCCAAAATCTAACGCCGGCATTTGGAGGCTGGATCATTTTTGGCGCGTGGACAATAATTAATTAAATAATGACGCTAGAATCTGACGGGCGCATAAGTCGCGACAAAAAGGAAAAAATAGTGACGCAGCAAACTAAACGGGCGAAAAAACAGTCGCGACAAAACAACAAGTGCCGAGTGTTTTGGACAAATTCCACAAGGAGGAAAAAGAAGATCCGGAGGAGATAACCAAAGACGCGTGGAATAAGGTGAGCGAGCCACTTGTTGGACGCTTTAATAGGCAGGGCCCGTTTGCGGGCAAGTTAGTGTAACGGTGCATAGGTAGGACAAGGTCAGGAAGATTAAGGAAAAAATAAAAATGAAAATATAAAGAACATGATTGGTCATCTTTTTATTCATGCTCTGATCTAAATACATGCATTTCATTTTTTTATTCCTCTATGAACTCATTTTTTGATCAATGTGTTCCTGTTACTTTTCCTGTAAAGTCCAACAGGCCTCCTTGGTTTTCACGTGAGCTAGTAAGGTTGAAAAATTTGAAATCCCGGTATTTTAAAAAATTTAAAATTACTTGTAATCTTTCTGATTATACGCGTTATATTGTTGCAAGAGCAAACTTTATTGCTGTGAATGCTAATTGTTATAAAAAGTATTTGTGTCGCTGCCGTTTGCAGTTTGCTCAGGACCCAAAGCAGTTTTACAACTTTGTCAACTTAAAACGTAAATCAAGTAGATTTCCTTCTGTACTATCATATGAAAATAAGGAAGCAAATGATGATCAGGCTGCAGCCGATTTGTTTGCAGACTTTTTTCAATCAACTTATTCAACTGAACCTAATAGTTTCCCATTACATCCATACCCTTATATTATACAAAATTTTAATACTTTCTTCTGTCCTTCTATTGATGAAACGTCTTTACTTAGTGATCTTAAATCGATAAAACTCGTTTTCTCTCCTGGCCCTGACGGAGTTCCAACATGTGTGCTTAGATATTGTGCTGATTCAATTCTTAAGCCAATTTATAAGCTGCTTGACTTGTCACTAGCAAATAGTTTTTTTCCACCTAAAACTCTTTTTCCATTCCTCTTCACAAAAGTGGTTTTAACCATGATGTGAAGAACTATAGGTGTATTTTCAAATAGTCCGCTATTCCTAAAATTTTTGAGAAAAATTTTACGGTTCAGTTAACTTTTATGTATAAATCTATAATTTCACCCTGTCAACATGGGTTTATTAAGGCCAGATTCACAGCTTCAAATCTTTTAGAATTTTCCTCTCACATTAACTTAGGATTTCGGAACAAAATGCAAACTGATGTGGTCTATTCTGACTTCAGTAAACCATTTGACTCCGTAAATCATAGACTTTTAATCCAAAAGTTAAATTTGATTGGTTTTCCTCAAAAGCTCCTTTTGTGGATTTCCGATTATTTAACTAATAGATCTCAACGAGTTTCTTTTAAAGGCTGTCTTTCTAAGCCGATCTTAGTCACTTCTGGTGTTCCTCAGGGTAGCCACCTTGGGCCTTTGCTATTTAACCTTTTTATTAACGATCTTCCTTCTATACTTCTTCACTCTAACATTCTTATGTATGCTGATGATGTGAAACTCTGTTTGACACATAGTGATCCTATTAATAACCTTCTTCAAACAGATCTTGATTTGTTTTTTGCTTGGTGTAGACATAATCTACTACATCTAAACTGTTTGAAGTGCAAGGTTATGTCATTTTACAGAGGTAACTATCATGTCATCGACTATAATCTTAACTTAACCCCACTCTTAAGAATATCTGAAGTAATGGATTTAGGTATCCTCTTAGACCATAAATTGAAATTTGATCGTCACATAACAAAAATTGTCAATAAGGCATTTCGACTACTTGGGTTCATCAAAAGATGGGCCAAAGAATTTGAGGATCCTTATACGACAAAGTTGCTTTATACTTCTCTTGTTCGTCCAATTCTTGAATATGGGTCTTGCGTGTGGTCGCCGCAATACCATATTCACCAAGATAGAATTGAGTCTGTTCAAAAGCAGTTCCTACTCTTTGCCTTGCGTAGTTTTAATTGGGTTTCGGGTGTAGACCTACCACCATATTCTAGTAGACTCCTTCTAATTAACCTACCTTCTTTAACTAACCGTCGTATTATGTTAGGTGTTATGTTTATCGTAAAACTAATAAAGTACGATATAGATTCCCCCACTCTACTTAACCTAATCAATTTCTGTATTCCTTCTAGAGTTACTCGTAATTTTAGGCCACTTTCTTTAGCCTTTTGTCCTAATAATTACAGCTTGCATGACCCTTTCCGAGTTCTCTGTGCTGACTACTAGAGTTTTCAACTCAGAGACTGTCTAGAGTTTTCAACTCAGAGTCGTCCCTCCACTCTGTTAAATTGTCTATCCTTAATGAATTAACTCCTCATCCCAATAAATAACACTAATCCACCGATCTGATTGGGTTTTTCTGGGTTTTCCCCAATCCTTTGCAGCAAAAGTTGGATCGTTAATTCTTGTTTTATATTTCCCAGCCTAAATTTAAAAAATATATAATCTTAATTTAATTAAGGTGGCAACGGTGTATAGCCTCGTAGACTGCATACGCAACTATGAGAAGCTTGTTTATCTGCTCATTGCGGAAAATGAGGGCCTGAAGGGCCGTTTGGAGGAGAGACGTGCGGAAGTCGGCCGTTCTGCGACCAATTCCTATGCCCAAGTGCTGGGAGGGAAGCAGAAGGCCGTTCCGCTGTTGCCGCGGCAAGGAGGCCCAGGGGCTGTTATGCTAGCACCTCCGTTGTCGAAGCCGGTTAACACCTGGTCAGTGGTCGTTCGTGGCAAAAATGCCGGTGCGAGCGCCAAAGACGTGGCTGACAAGGTCATGAAGGAGGTTGGGCCGTCCCTTGGTGTGCGGGTGCACGAAGTAAAGCCGTTGCGGGATGGTGGTGTGATTATTCGCACCCCATCTCTGGCTGAGCGTGTGAAGTTGACGACGAATGAAAAGTTTGCCGAAGTTGGACTGAGTGTTGCTGTGAATGAGAAGCCCAAGCCTCGAGCTGTTGTTCAGGGCTTGAATAAGCGTGTAAGTATTGATGATTTTATGGCTGAGTTGTATGTGAATAATCTGAAGGATAAGATGACGCACGAGGAGTTCAAATCGGATTTTCGTGTTGTCACTAAGCCTTGGGATGCAGATGATGGTGTTGTGAATGTTATACTGGAAGGAACGGTTACTGCCATAGACTATCTTGTGCAGTGTGAGACATGCTATGTTAAGTGGTTCTACCTGAAAGTCAGGAGTTTTGACCCTGTCGTAGCATGTTTCAGATGTCTTGGCTTTGACCATAAGTTGGGTCAGTGTAAGGCTCCTAGCGCAATCTGCCGTCGATGTGGTCAGTCGGGGCATCGTTCCCGTGAGTGCTATAATGCGCTGAATTGCCGGAATTGTGCGTTTAGGGGCAGACCGTCGGAGCATCTGATGATGTCTTTGGCGTGCCCTGAATACGCAACCATGGTGGCACGTAGGGAGGCCAAACATTGACTTGTTTATGTTTAAGTTTCTACAGATTAACTGTCAGTCGTCGTATGCAGTCATGTGTGATGTGGGGCAAATGTTTTGTGAGAGAGATTGTGTTGTGGCTCTGCTGCAGGAGCCGTATGCGTCTAATGGGCGTGTACGGGGTTTGCCTGCTTCAATGCGGTCATTTTCTGACAGCAGATGTCATGCCGCAATAGTCGTGAATGACCCGACAGTGGAGTGCACATTAGTGAACTCTACTGATTGGGGAGTGTGTGTGAATTTAAGTGGTAGGTTTGGAAAGATGTTTGTTGTGAGTGTGTACTGTAAGTTTGGTGAGCCTCTTGAGCCGTACATTGCGTACATGGATGCGGTGCTACTACTAGCTAGTAGCGATCCTGTCATCCTTGGCCTTGATGCTAATGCATCATCTCCGATGTGGTTCAGTAAGATGTCCAGGCATACTGGATACTTGAGCCGCACTCGGGGTGAGGTGATGGCCGAATGGGCTGTAGCCCGGGATATTCATGTGGTGAATGAACCTAGTGAGTGGTACACATTCGATGGTCCGATGGGAACAAGTGACATTGATGTCACTTTTGTGAATGCTGCGGCAATACGAGTGTTTGGGTTTCAGTGGTCTGTTTTGGGTGGACATGGAGTGAGTGATCACAACCCGATTGAGGTTGTGGTGACCCATGCCGTAACTCCCAATGTTAGTGTAGGGGGAAATCGTTGGCGCATTGGCAGCGTATCTTGGCCCCTTCATGGTATGTTTGTGCGTGACGCGGCAACGCAAGTTCCGCTCAGCACTTTTAAAGCCATGAATGTGGAGGAGCAGGTGGCGTGCGTGAATGATTGGGTGACTGGAGCGAATGATTCCATGTTTGAGAGGCACCAAAAGGTGACTCGCAGGCGTGTGAAGTGGTGGACGCATGCATTAAGAGTTGAGCAGCGGGCTCTCCGATCTCTGAGGAAGAGATTCCAAAGAGCTAGAAGGGTCAATGCTGACAACGTGGACCAGCTCAGGAGTGCACTAGCAAGACGGATGCATGAGTTCAAGCATAGGCTCGTAAGTGTTAAGGAAGCGGAGTGGCGTTCTTTTCTTGAACGCAATAAGAATGACCCTTGGGGTAGCGCTTATAAGATAGTGCGAGGCAGTAATAGAGATATGGGTGTGTGTGCTTTGCAGGTCGGAGGCAATTTGCTGACGTCCTGGAGAAGCTGTGTGGAAGTTTTAATGGGTGAATTCTTTCCGAGGGAGAGTCGACGGGATTTGCTGCCTAATGCAGTGAGTGCCGCTGATCCTCTCTTGGCAAGTGAGTTAGAGTGGGCTTTCTCGAGGCTGCCCCCGAGGAAGTCCCCTGGAATGGATGGATTTACTGGGGACGTTTGCAAAAGCGTATGGAGGTCCATTCCGGACTATATCTATGAGTTATATGCAAAGTGTGTTCATGAGGGCGTATTCCCTAGTGAGTGGAAGTGTGCAAGAGTGTTTGTGCTCTTGAAATCGCCTGATCGGATTCGGAGCAATCCGCGATCTTTTCGGGGCATCAGCCTTATTCCGGTTCTTGGAAAAGTTCTGGAGAGGGTGATGGTGGAACGGCTTCAGGAGATAGTGAGTGATCAAATGTGTGAGAGACAATTTGGTTTTAGGCAGGGTAAATGTGTTGAGGACGCTTGGAGTTTTGTTAAGGACTCTGTTGAGACCAGCAACTCCAGGTATGTTTTGGGTGTTTTTGTGGATTTTAAAGGAGCTTTCGATTATTTGAGCTGGGCTAGTGTAATTCGTAGATTAGATGAGTGTGGTTGCCGAGACTTAGCTCTGTGGAAGAGTTATTTCTCTGGTAGACGCGCATGGGTTCTTGGTGAAAATGATCGTGTGGGCATAGAGGTGGTTCGTGGCTGCCCACAGGGGTCCATCTGTGGTCCATTTATTTGGAATCTCATGATGGATCCTTTGTTGTGGCGGCTTGAATTAATGTGCAAATGTTGTGCGTATGCGGATGACCTGCTCATCATGGTTGAAGGACAGTCGCGTTCCGAAATTGAGGCTAATGCACAGGCGTGTTTGCAGATTGTCCGTGATTGGGGTGACTCTGTGGGCGTCAGTTTGGCAATGGACAAGACAGTGACAATGCTGCTTAAAGGCAGATTGTCTGCTAGTAGTCGACCTCCAGTTGTCAGACTTGACGACGCCAGCATTAAATATGCGACACGAGTGAAATATCTCGGCATTACTGTAGGCGAAAGGTTGTGTTTCACACCACATATCGCCGGCCTCAAAGACCGATTGTTGGGAGTAGTTATACAAGTGCGCAGAATTTTACGGAATGATTGGGGCCTTAGCAGGAGAGCTGTTCGCATCATCTACGGTGGTCTGTTTGTTGCCTGTGCAGCATATGGATCGTCCGTGTGGTGCAATGCAGTTTTAAATGATACAGGCAGAAAGAAAATACTTAGTTGCCAGAGAGTGATTTTGCATGGCTGTTTGCCTGTGTGTCGCACAGTCTCTACGGAGGCTATGCAAGTGTTGTTGGGAGCAGTTCCCCTGGACTTAGAGATACGGCGTAGAGCTGTGTTCTACAGGATCAGGAAGGGTCTGCCGTTACCACAGAATGAATGGTTGTCCGATAGGGATGTGGAGAGTTTAGGTTTGAGTGAATGCAAGACTTTGTTGAATGAGTGTGTATTGTCGGACTGGCAAGTTCGCTGGGATACAAGTGTGAATGGACGGGTCACTCATGAGTTCATTCCTAATGTCTCGTTTGTTATGGAACGACCAGACTTTGGTTTCAACCTTAGCTCTGGATTTCTGTTGACTGGTCACGGCTCTCTTAATGCATTTTTGCATCAGAGACGCCTAAGTGACAGTCCGGAATGCAGGTGTGGCTCGGGTGAAGAGACTGGGAAGCATGTTCTTTGTGAGTGCCCGTTGTATGATGATTTGCGTGACTTGAGTCTGCTGGGTGTGAGTGTGGTCAGGGGGGGTTTTGACGTAAGTCAAGCACTCTCCACTTTTGATAGGGTAAGAATGTTGAATGAGTTTGCGAGGACTGTTTTTGCGAGGCGACGACTGGCGGTTTTTGAATGAGTTGTGAATGATGTGTGTGCATAGGTGTGTGTTTTCGGGTGAATGTGCCTGAGTACATTCAATGTCCCGTGAATTTTTGATTGGTCGTTGGGGTCACCAGTCCCCGGGCTTCATGGGAGCTGAAACTGAAAGTGCTTCCTTGAGGCACGAACCTGACCAGAGGATTTTCTGGTACCACGGTCGCTGGGGATAGCAGGCGACAGAGACGGTGTTAACTCTCTGCCTCTTCGTGCAGTCCTTGACGATCGTTGGGAACATAGCTGGCCGTTTTCGAACGGTTTGATCATTGATCAACAGATAATGCCGCGCTATGCGGAAGAGGAAGGAATAGTCCTCGCTCCGAACAGTGAGAAAGCCATGTCCATGAAGCATGGTGTATAGACTGTACCATCTGTGAGTTGGCCTTTGGCCAATTCGCATTCTATTCTGAGCAGCTATGACTTTTTTGTGGGTCACCAACCCGTGATTGTTTGGAGTCTAAATTGGTAGTGTCCATTGTGGCACGAGGCCTGACCGGAGGCTTTATTCTGGTACCACGGGAGCCAGGGCCCGCGGAACTTGTTTCCGTCCTGGCTATGGTTGCGGCCCCTTGGGGAGTATCGTGGTGGCTGTGGTTAACGCCCAAATGCGGGCAGAGCTCAGGCTCGACGTGGAGTTGCGTTATACAACCGGGTGCCGTGATCCCACAGATCGGAAGAGGTGTTAGATAGGCCTCCCTCCCCACCGAGGAGTAAGCCATGACCAAACAGATTGGCTTTTATTCGGTATCCTGCGGAATATGGTTCCAATGGGGCGGTGATTGACGCATAAATTAATCCCATGTCCATGGAGACCGTGAGATAAAGCCATTATGGCAGGTGCTCACGTTAAACACATCGACTTTCATGTCCCTATCTACTATCTAGCGAAACCACAGCCAAGGGAACGGGCTTGGAATAATTAGCGGGGAAAGAAGACCCTTTTGAGCTTGACTCTAATCTGGCAGTGTAAGGAGACATAAGAGGTGTAGAATAAGTGGGAGATATTAGATTTCGGTTTGATATCGACAATGAAATACCACTACTCTTATTGTTTCCTTACTTACTTGATTAAATGGAACGTGTATCATTTCCTAGCCATTATACGGATATATTTATTATATCTTATGGTATTGGGTTTTGATGCAAGCTTCTTGATCAAAGTATCACGAGTTTGTTATATAATCGCAAACAAATTCTTTAATGAGAGAGTGCATTTATGTAATTTTGATTTATTAATTTGGTATAACTCCAATTACTCAGGTATGATCCAATTCAAGGACATTGCCAGGTAGGGAGTTTGACTGGGGCGGTACATCTCTCAAATAATAACGGAGGTGTCCCAAGGCCAGCTCAGTGCGGACAGAAACCACACATAGAGCAAAAGGGCAAATGCTGACTTGATCTCGGTGTTCAGTACACACAGGGACAGCAAAAGCTCGGCCTATCGATCCTTTTGGTTTAAAGAGTTTTTAACAAGAGGTGTCAGAAAAGTTACCATAGGGATAACTGGCTTGTGGCGGCCAAGCGTTCATAGCGACGTCGCTTTTTGATCCTTCGATGTCGGCTCTTCCTATCATTGTGAAGCAAAATTCACCAAGCGTTGGATTGTTCACCCATGCAAGGGAACGTGAGCTGGGTTTAGACCGTCGTGAGACAGGTTAGTTTTACCCTACTAATGACAAAACGTTGTTGCGACAGCATTCCTGCGTAGTACGAGAGGAACCGCAGGTACGGACCAATGGCACAATACTTGTTCGAGCGAACAGTGGTATGACGCTACGTCCGTTGGATTATGCCTGAACGCCTCTAAGGTCGTATCCGTGCTGGACTGCAATGATAAATAAGGGGCAATTTGCATTGTATGGCTTCTAAACCATTTAAAGCTTATAATTTACTTTATAAACGACAATGGATGTGATGCCAATGTTATTTGTAACATAGTAAATTGGGAGGATCTCCGATCACCTGATGCCGCGCTAGTTACATATAAAAACATTATTTAATACAATGACAAAGCCTAGAATCAATTGTAAACGACTTTTGTAACAGGCAAGGTGTTGTAAGTGGTTGAGCAGCTGCCATACTGCGATCCACTGAAGCTTATCCTTTGCTTGATGATTCGACATACATAATAAAAGCTATTTATTATATAGCATAGCATTATATTATATTGTTAGATATAAATAAAAAGCCCCAAGTGGTGGGGTTTACATAGAAATTTGAGCAATAATATGACTTAATAAGCATGTTTCATATATTTTTATTTAGACATAATATATAAATAAAAGCCAATATATGAAGCAATAGTCTTATTCATTTTATGCCTTTCAACTGGTAGCCAAATGACTCGTCATCATTTTAGTGACGCAAAAGCAATGGTACATAAGATTCCTACTGTCCATTTTGGAACATATAACATAAAGTGAAATTTGAACAAGTCTGTGCTTATGTTCAACGGCGAGTCTTGATAAGTCTCTATAAAGGTAGCCAAATGACTCGTCATCGCTATAGTGACGTACAAGCAATGATACATGAGATTCCTACTGTCCCTTTTGAAACATATAACATAAAGTGAAATTTGAACAAGTCTGTGCTTATGTTCAACGGCGAGTCTTGATAAGTCTCTATAAAGGTAGCCAAATGACTCGTCATCGTTATAGTGACGTACAAGCAATGATACATGAGAATCCTACTGTCCCTTTTGAAACATATAACATAAAGTGAAATTTGAACAAGTCTGTGCTTATGTTCAACGGCTAGTCTTGATAAGTCTCTATAAAGGTAGCCAAATGACTCGTCATCGCTATAGTGACGTACAAGCAATGATAAATAAAAAGATAAGATATCTGTAAGTCAAATACACCCCAAAGTATTTTTAAACAAAACATAGGCAGCGTAGGCAAATGCAAGGGGCGTAGGCAGAACATGCAAAGCAGGGCACATAGCATAGAAAATTTTCCACACACGGCACCCATGCCTAATAACGGTGCCTCGGTACCCAGAGCTTGTGCAAATTATTTATTCGCCGGCGTAAGTCGCGCGCGGCTCTACGAGTCAGTTGTCGGGCGGTGCCGCGACAATGAAAGACAAGGAGTTACGTTTAATTAATTATTTATTTAGCTACTCGAGCCAGGCGGAGCGATGGCAAGCGAGCATAAAATCGAACTGAATACAAAAAGTGAACTTAGAAGTACATGAGAGCGAAACTTTGTTTCGCAATCATATTCATAGCGGCCACGCAAATATGTCGTGTTTGTCGGCTATGCAACGACATCCGCTCGACTGCTTGGTCTGCAGATTCTCCCGGCGTCGTATTTCAGTCAGCATTTCTGAGACCGTTGGCTTTAGTTAACTACTCCCCCTCTAAGTTGAGGCCGCCCTCGGCCGACCCTATCCCAGCAACCATCTCGCTTAGTTGCCTTGCAGCTCTCCACGTCTTTATGATGCGGTAACATACCAGCGTGACGCATATGAGCGTGCAGCACATTGCTCCAGCGATGAGTATTATCTGGATTGCATGGTCGGCGCTAGCTTCCTCTTGGAACTGCCGGATAGTCTCCAAGTTACGTTCACTCAAACCATGAAGATAAGGGAGGCTGAGCACGTTCTGGTTGGCAGTGATGTTCAGTAGGGGGAATCTAGGAACACCCGGGACTTTGCTTCTGATGTTGTTTCGGTTGGTGAACGAGGTTCCATTTATGGTGGCCCGCTCATCGAACGTGATGAGGTGTGTACCGCGTATCCAAACTTCAGTGCCATTGTCAACCTGCACCTTTGCGGGTTGGTCATTTACTATGACGATTCCGTCGTCCACATAAGTTACCGGGCCCAGATTGCTTGGTTGGGTTTCGCAATGGCCACACCGCCTGCATGAAGTTCTCTGGCACATGAACTTTCTGATGACAACCGACAGAAAGAGGCACCGGGGGAGGCGGTGCAATTTTCGACCATGTAAATTCCTCCGTCACACTCCGCTATGATGTTATCGTCTATCCGCAATGTGAAACCTTTTTGCTCCACGGAAAAATAATAATCTTTTTACAGCTAAATTTGATTTTGGGGAACCTAATTATAAAGTGTAGGGCGTTAACGGACTGTAGGACTTTGACGGACGATACGGACATGAGATCCCCTATAGGGGTGTCTGTGGGCTCCTCAAGCCAAACTGACTTTAAGTCTGCATGATCCAAAATGTTCGGGCTGACGATTTTAAATTTTGCAAGTGTTACGGCTAGCATGAGATTTTGCAACTCCATCATCAACATTCTGTCTCTAGCTAGCAAGGTCTGGTATAAGTGGCCGGAATCTATTTGTGAATCTTTTGCTGCTTTGAGAATTGTATTTACGGTGACTGTTAGTTGATTAATTTGACTTTGGACTCTGTTATTTATTTCCACTTGTCTATTGTGTGCGTTGATTAGCTGAGTTTCTGTAAATCTACTCCTTTCTAAATCCCTGGCATCTGGGGTACCTGCTACGACTTTCAACATGGACCCTAAAAAATCCAAGCTCCTAGCTACCCTGTGGTGCGTGCCCAATGCTTCTAGCAAATCCCTTAAGTGAGCTGCATCCACGCTCAACAATTTTCTCATATGCGAGTGTGGGAACATGTCCAGCAAGCTGGTTGTTTCCTCTACTATGCGCATATATTCCGAGAGGTTTGCCGAATGCCTAACATAAGCAAACTCCTCCCATACCAAGACTCGTCCCTCGATAACGGGGATGTATTCGGCACGCGAGTAGTCGGTGATGTGCGCCGAAGCCAAAGATACAGACAGGAAGAGGATGAGTCCAACCCTGTAAGCGAAATTTTAACTAAGTTTTTGTTTGCAAAGATGAAAGCCCAACACCAGGAAATATTTAACTTAAATGCTATATGCCAATGGCATTGAAACCTTTAGATCTAATTAAAGTTACGCCAAGTGGCTAAAAGTTTAAAATTAATCAAAGTACGCGCATGCGAGCTACCTTAGGTTGTCTTTATGGACCACCCTCCCCTTAATGAGGACTGTGGTCCCCATGTCCGCTTCAACAGCTCTTTCCTCGCATAGAGGCGTGAGCTTGTTGCCGAGTCTTCGGTTGGACTTGACCAACACTTTCTCACCAACCTCAAACGACCTGTTTTGCCGAGTGGCATTTTCTCTGGCCCTGAGCGCAGTTTGAGCCTTTAAAATTCTATTATGGATTTCTTCTTGTGACTCATTGGGGTGCGTTTGAACGATGTCAGCCGGCCTCCTGTTGACGACCGAGTGAATCGACTTGTTGTATTGTGCGGTGGCTAGCAGGATGACTTCCACCGTGTCGCTTATGCCCTTATCTATTTTAAGACATCTGGCGAGCTCCAGCAAAGTGCTGTGGAAACGCTCCACCTGCCCGTTGGAGGTGCTGTGCAGTGGTGGTGCGTTTGCAATGCTAACGCCAAAGTTGTTAGATAGCATGGCTGTAACTGTATGTGAGTTCAGCGATGGTTCGTTGTCGCAGTATATCGTTCTAGCACTCGGGAAAAAGTTCATAAGTAGAAGCAGCGCTGGCTTCAGGTCCTCAATGGTTCTCGAGTTAATCGGCTGGACAACAGCAAATGAGGAAGAATTTCCTATCGGTAGAGAAAATGTCGATGTGCAACATTTCCCCAGTATTTGAAGGTATTGGCGTTTCGCCGATCTCTTGTTTCTTTGGGTGCCTATCGTATTTGGCTCTTGCACAAGTCTTGCAATTCTGAACGATTTCGCCGGCTAGCTTAGCCATTTTGGGGAAATAGTATTCGGACAAAACTTGCTTCACATTTTCCTGTGCTGCTCTGTGGGCCCTATTGTGCTCAACAGCCAAGATTTCCTTTCCCTCTTCTATTCTGAATATGTCCACCACGCGGTTCTTGCAGAACCAGAATTTTGTGGCCGGGAATCTCCGGACTACTGCATCCTGTATCATTGCGAGCGTATGCAAATCGCAATGAATAGCGTTCACGCTTGTCGGGACAATTATGTCTGTCAGTTCGTGTAGCAGAGATTCTCTGCAGGCGAAATTAACCACGTGCCGCCTTTTATTCCCGAATAAAATAAAAGTCTGTATAGATGGGAGGCGTGCTTCTTCCAGTACTATCTGATTCTGGAAGCAGTTCAACGGTTTATCGGTTGACTCGATCGTGTATGTGAGGGAGAGCTCACTATGGATTGTTGCTGCGCAGGATTCGGGTTCTTGTTCATCCAAAGCGTTTAGCTGTTGTCTGGACAATGCATCCGCCACGAGATTCTCTTTACCGGGCTTGTAAAAGACCCGGGCATTAGACTCGTCTATGTGCGCTTTCCATCTCTTAATCTTTGCATTGGGGTTTGATTCTGATACAGAAAAGGTTAAGGGCTGGTGGTCAGTAAAGATATTTACAAGTAATGCCGCAGCTTAGCCAGGGCCCATACAATGGCCAATAACTCCCGCTCGTTAGTAGCGTAGTTGGCTTCGCTGTCCTTTAATGTTCTTGAAATCATTGTTATAGGGCGGCCCTCTTGAGACAAGACCGCGCCTATACCGTATGCTGAAGCATCTGTCGTTAGATCAAATGGCTTCGCATAATCTGGGTAACTAAGCATGACGTTCTCTGACGTCAAAATGTTACACAGCTTCTGGAACGCTTGTTGCTGAGCTTCAGAAAAGCGCACCTGAATGTTCCGCGACCTGTGCTTACTGACTGTTCCATTCTCGCCCTTTAGTATGCCCGAAATGGGCCTTGCTATGGCAGCGAAATCTTTGATGAAACATCTGTAGTAGCTCGCAAGGCCTAAAAATGACCTGACCTCGTACACTGTCTTGGGCTCTGGGAACTCTTTTATGGCCCTAACTTTCTCTGGGTCCGTTGTTGCACCATTGCTTGTAACTATGAACCCCAGAAAGTTCACGCTTTCCTTAAAAAAACGCGACTTCTCGACAGATACTCTCATGTTTGCTTCATGTAGTCTCCGTAAGACCCAATCCACATGTCTGACATGCGACTCTTCGTCTTTCGAGAAAATGATTACATCGTCAACGTAAACGTAGCAAAATTTGCCTACCTGCTCACGGAGGATGTCATCAATAGTTCTTTGAAAGATGCTGGCGGCGTTTTTAAGGCCGAATGGCATTCTCTTGAACTCGTACTTTCCCCCATTTACTGAGAAAGACGTCTTTTCACGGTCTCGCTCCGCGAGTGTGATTTGGTGGTATCCGGATTTAAGATCCAGAGTTGAAAAGTAGCGGGCGCTGCCAAATTGCCTAGTATCATTGCGATGTTTGGCATCGGGTATTTATCTGGGATTGTCCTTTCATTGAGTTTGCGAAAGTCTATTACTAACCGCTTTTTACGGTTGCCCGCCTCATCGGTACCCTTTTTGTCTACTACCCATATGGGATTGTTGTAAGGGGATGCCGACTTTTGAATAATGTCGTTTTTTAAGAGATCTTGGATCTCTTTATTGACAAAGTTGGCCACGCCCATTGGGTACGGGTAAAGTTTTGCATAGATGGGCTCCTCACTTACTGTTCTGATGGTGGCAACCACCGAAGTGTTGTAAGGGAGAGCCTCATTCGGATCTGCAAAGGCCTTCTTGTTGGTTCTTAACATTTTTAAGAAAGTATTACGCACCGAAACCGGTGCGTCTGCGCAATCTATATCGGTGAAATTGACATTAGCGCACTTGTGGAAAAAGATTTTCTCGAGTTCTGTGCCCCATCTAAGCTGAGCGGAGGATAAACAGAGCGATGCGCCAGCTTGTGCTAGCAAGTCGAGGCCGATTATTCCGTCAAAGGTTGACAGTTCTGGTAGTATGAAGAAGGTTGCTTTTACGTTGAATAACGCAACAAAGCATTTCTGTGTGACGCTAGTTGAGCCATGTATCGAATGCACTTTGAATGGGGAGTTAACCGGACGCACGCCACGTAACTCTCTGTGTGGCCTGATGAAATTCTTTGACGCGCCGGTGTCGATAAGGAAGCTCATGTCTAGCCCTGCTACTCTTCGTCTGATGACGGGCAGCAGGGACTTTCCCCTAAAAAATTGAGGGAATCAGAGTCGGCGTCGTCATCAATCTGTGCCACAGCGCTGCCGGCGGCACTGACGTATGCCTCAGCTCCCTGCCCTGCAGCTTGAGTGACGTGGTTCACTCTCTGCTGCTTTTGGTTGCTGTTAGTGCGATCAGATGTGGCCGACCGCTTGTTTATGGTAGCTGGGAATTGTGTGGACTGAACGAACTTGGAAATAGAGGGGTCTATATCCATTGGCTCTTGCGCATTCGCGGAGTTCTGTTGTCCACTACCACGCTGGCCGGATTGGCCCTGCTGCTTGGAATGCTTATTGAAGTGTGGATTCTTTGAACCGCTCGGTTGTAGATCTGCCTGTTGAGATGTTTTCTCATGTTGGCGGGCATTGGGCTTACGATCCCTATCCTCTTGGCTTTTTGCAAAGTTGGCCGCGAACGCATATCTCTCATGGTTCGATTCAACCTCCTGTGCTAGCGCAAGAGCAGACGGAAGGTCTTTTGGCTTTGCCGCAAAAAGAACGTCTGTTAGGCTTCTTTTGAGTCCTGATACGAATACCCGTAACGCATCGTCACGGAATTTTTCGCACAGGCCCTTGGCCAGGGTTGGTTCATAAGACATATTGACTTTGTTTGTCAATAATGTCAGTTTTTTTTCAACCTCATCATAGTATTGCAGCAAGGGCAGGCCACCTTGTCGTAGCGTACCTAATTCTTGCTCAATCACATGAATTGGCCTTTTATCGCTGTACGTAAAATCAAGACGACTTACAGTACAGTCGGAAAGTATTAGAACAAGATAATACAAGTTGTTTTTGTCAGTTTATGGTATAATTTTTCAAAATATATTTACATATTCGCAGTAGTTTTGTACATTTAAGGTAGCTTTATGGTTTGAAAACATTTTCAAAGTATTTAACCGAAACTTAAATTAAAATTTATCAGCAAACAGTGACTATGTTACTTTAAGCGATTGTCTTGAAAATGGCCACCTTTCGCTTTAATGACTGCAGCGCACAACTTCGGCATTCTTTCGATGAGTTTTTGTAGTGTTTGATGTGGAATATTATTCCACGATTCGTTCAAACAATCCCAGAGACCAGGAAGGCTTGTTGGCATTAGATCTCTCACACGTCGGTCCAATTCTTCCCACAATAGCTCGATAGGATTTAAATCGGGGATTGTGGTGGCCATTCCATTACATCAAGGTCACCTGCGACTTTTTTTCGTTCCAAATAAGAAGCACAAAGTTTTGATGTATGTTTCGGATCGTTATCTTGTTGGAAAATGAATCCACGACCAATTAAATTGATGCCAGATGGTATTGCGTGGCGTTGAAGTATACTGTGATACTGTTCTTTTTTCATTATTCCTTCAACTTTTTTTAGTTGACCAACGCCAGCGTGGCTAAAACAGCCCCAAACCATCACTGAGCCACCACCATGTTTTTCAGTTGGCAAAATACACTCTGGTTTGTATCTTTCATTGACTTTTCTGCGAACGTATTGACGCCGAGTGCTACCGAAAAGTTCGAATTTTGATTCGTCTGATCATAAAACTGATTTCCACTGATCAATCGTCCAGTCAACATGTTCTTTAGTCTTTTTTGTTTATTTACTGGTCGTAGAAGGGGCTTTCTGACAGCAACCCGTCCAATCATACCTTTTTCTTTCAACCGACCTTTGACTGTCGTCAGCGATATTTTTTTATTTTGTTCTAATACTTTCCGACTGTACTGTATGATTGCGTCAAAGTTAAGGACTGTGCCAAACGAGGCCAAAACGGCGTCAGCCGGTCCCCTGACCTTGCTTCTAATGATTATCACAGCCTGATAATGGCGTGAACTGCCATTATATGGCTTAAAAATGTGATAAGCGGCGAGGGCTGCCTGTCTCCAGGAAACATATGATTCCTGGACTCCCGCAAATTCCGGCAGACATTTGACGGCATCTAATGGCTCATCACAACGGACGCTGTTTATTATCTCAATGGCAGTGTACGCCTGCACTTCTGGCGCGACGACATGTATTGCCGCTATTTGTTGGGACAACTGGTTGACCCTGTTTGAAAGAGCCTCTTCCCTTTGCTGGCTCAAGGCTGTTTGTTCAGCTAAAGCTGAAGTGACAGCCGCCTGTATGAGCAATTTCACTTGTTCTGGGTCCATGGTGGTGTTTATGCGGGGGGGACGGGGTATGAGTCTTGGTGCTGGAACTCGAATACGCTGGTGGTCGCCTTCGGAGTCAGAGTCACTATAGTGCTGACGCTTATCTCTATACTGTCTGAACGGCGAAGACATGAACTTGAGACGTAAACAAATTACATGCGGCACGACGCCTGAGGATGGGCGAAGAGTGTCGCGGAACTCAACGGATCGTGTTACGATACGATGTTGTACGAAACACAACAACAAAGACAAGTGGAAATAAGAAGGGGAAAATAATAAACTATGCGAATCATAAAGTTTGTTTCAGCTCTCTTCACGACAAAGAATTCACATCTACTATTAAATTTACCAGCTTTTTTTTTTCTTTTAATAACATTAAACACTTGCAAAACTGATCAGTTCTTTTTTTTCTAAATTGCCGACTTAAAATGAGTTTGAATGAAGATGCCCACTTACATGTCTTTTAGTGTTGTGCCCTGCGCTATGCAAACTACCTCCTCGATGTAATCTCGCTGCAGCTGCGGCTTCCGATGTTCCTGAACTGCTGTCTCCGCTGCCCGAAGAGCTCCGGCGGCTTCGGTGAACGATGCAAGTCGAATTGATAGCGCTCTTGCGCACCTCGGCCAACTGTAGCAATTGACGAGGTTGATGTCACTGCTGCTGCCTATGGATTCCTAGGTCAGCAATTGTTTAAAGCACACTTAGTTTTTTTTTAGCCGGTGTCACTATTGCTGCCTATAGATTCTTAGGTCAGCAATTTGTTCAATGGTTCTTGTTGCTTCGTGCAACCACAGAGATCACTGCACACACTCGAAGGCACTTTGAGCGATTTGTCACTGTGCGGCCTTGTTTAGCACTTAGGTCTTTGAAACTGATTTTTTTTTTGAAGACCGGGTAGACCAGGTAGACCGGGTAGATCAGGTAGATCGTGGCGTTACTACCACGAGTTGGGCGCCAATTATTTATTCGCCGGCGTAAGTCGCGCGCGGCTCTACGAGAATGAAAGACAAGGAGTTACGTTTAATTAATTATTTATTTAGCTACTCGAGCCAGGCGGAGCGATGGCAAGCGAGCATAAAATCGAACTGAATACAAAAGTGAACTTAGAAGTACATGAGAGCGAAACTTTGTTTCGCAATCATATTCATAGCGGCCACGCAAATATGTCGTGTTTGCCGGCTATGCAACGACAGCCAGCAGCGACGCTTAGCCAGCAGCGACGCGCAGCCAGCAGCGACGCGCGGCCAGCAGCGATGTGTAGCCAGCAGCGAAGCTAGGCAAGCAGCGGCGCCGGACATGCAGAAAAGTGCGAACGGCGCCGTGCATGCAGAAAAAATGCGAACGGCGCCGTGCTGGCAGCGAAGTACGAGCAGAGTCGCAGCAGCCAGACACGATCGGCCGAAGGCAGCGGCGACATGCAAGCAGCGGCGACATGTACGCAGCAGCGACGACATGTTCTCGGCAGCGAAATGGAAGCTGCGAAATTAGGCCAAGGGCAGTCGATCGCGAGAGTTACCACTCGTGACCTGAGCGGTGGAGCTGTTGAGGAGGGTTGAGGGAGACAATCGTGCCTTCCTTGTATCCTCCTATGTGGTGAAATAATCTTTCCTTGTATGTTCAATAATGCGACCGTACGGTTCGGAAGTCAAGACAGAAGTGATTTTATTTGAGTTTTGTACTTAATGGCTAACTTATAATTTCGGCAGAATATGTTGTTGCGTGGAATTGTCGCGCAGCTCAATGTCGCGTTGCTCTGCCTAAAGTTTCAACTGGAGACGCCGGTTCGGCGCGGCTGATCGTCAACACATCGTGATTTGGCCATCGAGGTACCGTTGCTCTGCCTTACGCTTCATCGGAAGACGCCGGTCCGGCGCGGCTGATCGTCGGCGCATCATGATTTGGGCACCGACGTACCGTTGTTGTGAGCGTCGATTATGTTGAGTCCGACCAATATGTTCGTATGTTGCGTTGGCCGTTACTCAAATGTGGTGAAATATATGATTTGAGCAGAAGAGCGGCTGTTGATGTAAGACTTCGCTAGTCGCTGCGTTAGGTCTGTGTGAAGGCATGAGGGGATTGTAAGGGGGGAATGGCAGCTGTCGGTGCCGGGCTGGTGACTCCTCCACCCCTAGAATGGAGCAAAGGCCATAACGATGTAATGGCCGGAGCGACAATAGGCAGCTGGCATTCTGTGAACAGGTGGACGATGTGTATGTTGCGCCGGAATGTCCAGGAGACGACGACTATGACTACCAGTAGCAGGAGCAGTATGTAGACGGCTGTGGTGTGTTGTGTTGATTGACGGTCGAAGTTCAGGATTCTATTTAATTTTGTTATTGTACATAATATAATTAGGAGTTACAATAAAGTGGGTGTTATTTATTGGTAGGGGGTTATTTTTGCAATTTTGTATTGTTCTTCCTTAAATACAAGTTTTGACATTGAATATAATGTTTGAATTGTGATAGGTAGTATATAATTTTAAAACTGTATAAACGCTCATCTGATTGGACATATAGATTTGGGTTTTGAAATATATTTTTGTTTTTAGTATTACTTCTTTGTTTAAGATGAGTTTTGGAATTATATTTAGTTTAGCAAGTAATAAGTTTTCGATAATGTCTTTGGGGTGGTTAAGTAATAGTTCGATACTGTAGTCGATTCTATTTATGTTTTGTAGTTTTCTTAATAAATGTTGTTCTTCTTTTAATTCTTTAACAATTTTGTTTTGAGAGTTCGTAAGAAAGTTGTTTATTAAAATTTGTTCATAATTTATGTGTTTGCTTACATTTCCTTCTATGAGTGCTGTTCCTAAGTCTATTTTATCAAAAGAAAAAAAAATTGAGTAATATTAAGTTTTTTATATGTAAAGGCTGTGTGGACCCATAAGTAAACATGGAATGACAGTAATTAACGGGAGAGGGATGTAGTCAGTAGTTATTTTTTCTTTTTTAATATTGGTTTCCTGATCTTTGATTTGTGTAGTTTCTGTCTTTTAATGGTAGTGAGTGTAGTGCCATGGTCGTTTGCGACTTGATGTAGAGAAAACCTGGGTGTTATCTTATTCCTCCTGTTTTCTTTCCTCAAAACTATATTATCAGGTTCTACTGGAATCGGGTCTGCTCTATTTTCATTTAATTTCTCTGTTCTTGTTTTTACGATAGTTTCAAGTTTTCCTTTAACAGTTGGGTAAAGTTTTTCCTGAAAAGTATGTAATTTTTCTAAGTAGTCGTGTTGGATGCTAAATTTAATGGCTTTGTTAAATGTATGGGTTCTGCCAGTGAACAGTTCGTAGGGGGTAAGCTTGGTTGCGGAATGGATCGCATTATTATAGGTAATTAATGTTTCTGTCAGTAGTTCATCGTGTTCGATTGGTAGTTTTTGGTCTTTGCGAGTGTTAAGGATTATTCTGTAGATTTCTGTAAGGGTGGAGTGTAAACGTTCCACGGGGGAATTGCTTGAAGATTGTTGGAAAGATGTTTCGTGCATGAGTATTTTGAATTGAGTGCAAAATGTTTTGAATATGTTGCCGGAGAATTCGGCGCCTTGGTCGTAAACTATCTGTCCGGGGATCCCGAAGAAACTTATAAAGTGTTTTAACGATTTTACTATGTTTAGGGAGTTACGATTTTCAATAGGGTATGCTGTAAGGAAACAATTATCCTTTTGAATATTTATTATTTTTATTGAGTGTTGGAGGCAGCGAAGGTGCCGCTTCCAACGTTCAGTTGAATCTGATCTTTACATTGTTTTCTTAGGATCTAAGTAAGCCTAAGTATCATTGCGGAGAGAGACGGTTATGTATATGCTAAATGTTATGCTTAATGTTATGCTAAATGTATATGTATTAAGTTGCGGTGTTTGGCTCTCTTAAGCTGGAGTGCTATGGTATATGCATACTCTTGAGTTCGGCCACGTGGTCGGTGAGTGTAACAGAATGCAGACACTTGCACTTTCTGTGAGCGCGCCGATCGACTCTCTTTATGTAAACACTGTAACAGGGTGTTACAGTGAATTCACTATGTACTCTTGGTACAGTAGATATTTAATATGTATGCATACTACATCTCCCTCCTTTTGAAAAATAACGTAACATTATGAAGTTATTTTATAAGCTTTTACTTAAAAGATTAATTTTAACTTAATTTTAAATATATTAAATTACAAACAATATTTGAATATAACGAAGTATAGAAGCGTAGATGAAGTATTTTTGTCTTAGCATGGCCATACTAATTACAATTATGAAATAAACATTTTTAACCTATCCTTATGTACTTTCTGTTATTTGTTCTGTTTATTTCTAATTACTATGTTATTATTCTTTTCTATTCTAATTACTTCGAATGGTCCTAGATAAATTGGTTCTAGTTTATGACCTGTTTCGTTTTTTATTAAAACGTTATCTCCTACATTTAGTTTTAAATCGCTAACTTTCTTATCATAATTATTTTTTTGTTTTATTTTATTGCTTTCTAATAATATGCGTGCCCTCTTGTACGCGTTTTCTAGTCTAAATTTGACTTCTCTAGCGTAGTCATCTACGTTATATATAGGGTCTATATTATCTATGCTACTAAGTTGTTTTGCTAAGTTACTAGTTTTACCAAATACAAGTTCATATGGACAGTAATTATGTGTTACGGATGGTGTAGTGTTAAAACAATACACAAAATATTGTAACCATACGTCCCAATCAGTTTTATCTACTGATATATATGAACGAATGTATTCGTTGAAGGTTCTATGACTTCTTTCGACGGTACCTAGTGTCTGGTGGTGATGAGCTGTAGACATTATGTTGTCTATTTTTAAATATTTGCACAAGTCGGCTATAATGCTATTTTTATATTCTGTTCCCATGTCCGTAATGAACGTCTTCATTGGACCGTACTGCAGAATAAAAGATTCAAATATAGCTTTTGCGACTGTATTTGCATTTTTATTGGGAATTGGTATGGCAACTAAATATTTTGTTAAGTCACAGATTAGAGTGACTGCATATTCATTACCATTTTCAGATTTAGGTAGCCGACCAATAGTGTCTACTATCACTCTGTCAAAAGCGTAAATGGGTGTCTCTGTTAGTGTAAGGAGTGTTTTTTGTATGTGTCGTTGTTTTAGACGTCAGGCATTTTTGACATTTATTTATGTACTCTTTTATATGACGTGTCATATTTTTCCAATAATAATGTATTTAATTTTCGCTAGCGTTTTTGTTATGCCTGTATGACCTCCTTGAATTGGATCGTCATGGTATGTAAACAGTATCGCTTCTTGATCTTTTTGATCATATATTTGGGTCACCGGCTTGAGTAGCGCTACTCTTAATAGTTTTAATAATTTATTGCCCATTTTTTTAAAAGAGTCAATTGAAATTGTTTCAAATATCTTTTCGCTCGGTGCCACTTTGAGTTGGCTGATCTCGTGTATACCGGCTTGTGTTTCAAGCCTTTGGAAGAACTGACCTAAGTCTAGAATTCCATTGGTGTACAGATCACTAACATCAATTCTTGCTATAACTTTATTTCCGCGTTTAAATAAACATTTTGATTCAGTTATTCGCAAGGTCACTACTTTTCGTATTTCGTCATTATTAATGACTTCGTATACGTTGGGCTTAGAAGCGTTAACAAGAGTTTCTTCTCGTTGATTTATATTTGTTTCTGCGCAGAAATTTTTCTGTTTACTTTGTTGTCTTGTAGTGACTTTTAAGACGTTTGCTGACATATCCTTCAGCTCATTTATAGTTATACGTGACAGTGCATCTGCCACAAAATTGTCTTTTCCCTTTAGATACTCTACAGTGAAATCATATTCTTCTAATTCCAACCTCATGCGTGTCAATTTTGAACTTGGGTTAACCATCGAAAAAAGATATGTGAGTGGTCTGTGATCGGTTTTTACTAGAAAGTGTTTGCCATAGATATATGGTCGAAAATGTACTATTGCCCAGTGTATCGCTGCTAACTCTTGTTCTGTTGTGCTCTTATTACTTTCACCCTGTGTGAATGATCTAGATGCGTATGCAACTGGAAGTTGGAGTCCATTATGGCTTTGAGTTAAAACTGCTCCGCATGCTTGCTTACTTGCATCTGTTATTATGCAAAATTCTTTGCTAAAGTCAGGATATTGTAGCAAGATTGGATTCATTAACGCTTGCTTCAAATAATCGAATGCGTTCTGGCATTCTTCTGTCCATTCAAAAGGAACATTCTTTTTACATAAACTCGTTATGTGCCGTGAATAGTCGGCGAAGTTTTTTATAAAACGTCGATAGTAATTGCAGAATGCAACAAATCTTCTAGCGCTATCTGCATCTGTGGGAATTGGATACTTTTGGATGACGTCATATTTCTTGTCATCAGGCAAGATTCCTTTATCAGTGCATTTATGGCCTAAAAAGGTTACTTCATGCATGAAGAACGAACATTTTTCTGGGTGTAATTTCAGGTTATACTTCCTACATATGTCAAAAACGTTTGTTAAATTTTTAACCATATGTTTTTCGGAGCAACCAATTACAACCAAGTCGTCCATGTATAGGAAAGCTTGCGAAGGTTCTAAGCCAGAGAATGCTATAGTCATCATTCGTTGGAATGAATTGGGCGCTATTTTTAAGCCGTATGGCAGTCGCGTGAAGCGATATGAGCCGTTGCTCGTTGAAAATTACGTTATATTTCTAGAATTTTCATCAAGTTCTATTTGATGAAAACCAGACATTAAGTCTAGACATGAGAAATATTTTGCTCTTCCTAATTGATCGAGTATATCGTCTATTCTAGGGAGCGGAAATTTATCGGACAGTAGTTTTTTATTTATTTGACGATAGTCAATTACTAATCGCCATCTTTTATTATTAGAATCCGGTAGAGCTTTTTTCGGAACAAGTAGCAGTGGGCTGTTGTATTCTGATACAGATGGTTCTACTATTTTGTCTACAATTAGTTTTTGTACTTGGGACTTTATTTCTTCTATGTGGTTGTGAGGGTTTCTGTAGTTTTTTATATAAACTGGTTCATTGTCTTTCAATCTCAATTTTTGTTTATAAAAATTATTTGTTGTAATTGATTCGGTTTCAAGTCCGAATACATCACTGTATTGTATGCATAATTTTTCAAGTGTGTTTTTGAAAAGTGGCGGAAAATTTTTTTTTTGCTTTGCCAATACATTTTCCGTTCTTTCTGTGTTATCGGGTTTAATGACGTTGTAATTTTCTAATGATTCGTATTCTATTTTGTCTAGGTTCACCATTTGATTATTTGCTGTTGTATTTAGTAATCGGACAATAGCCGTGTTAGCTTTTGCTACCATATTTGCTATAAAAATACCAGGTTGAATTTCTTGATTAGGTATTAATATATCAATATCAGACGGACTTATTGAAATTTTACGGACTACTTCAGATCTTGCTGGTAGAAGAGTTGTGTTATTTCCAGCATTGTATGTAATTGGTACATAAATTGGATATTTTAAGTTATTGGGTCTAATTATAAACCAGTCTTAATTTGTTTTGAAGTCAAGTTGGCAATTGTACTTCTAGTATACCATCACATGGTATTGGAAATTTAAAATTAACAACGTGAAAATTGTGTGGTATTACGAATTTTCTTGTTTGAATTTCTGTATTGATCATTCCTATGGAGTGTTCGACTCCTTGGCCTATGCCTTGGATATTTATCTGTTGATCATTATCAACGTTCGTGGATTCTATGACATTTTCTTTTAAAAGTGAAATGTCTGCTCCAATGTCTATTAGGAATGTCAAGTTTTTGTTTGTTTCTACATTTGAAAAATTTGCATATATATTTAGATTGAGATTGATCGAATAAACTAGTTTTGTGTATCTAAAGGTGCTTGTTGGTTTTCCGAAGAACCTTGTGTAATTCGGACATTGTTGTTATTGTTATTTGTGTTGTTATAACTTCTACCTCGATTGGAATTGTTATTACCGCGGTTACCGCCTCCTCGGTTACCTCGATTATTGTTTCTGTTCCTGTTGTAATTGTTATAATTGTTATAATTTCCATTATTGTTTCTGCCTCTATTTGAGTTGCCATTACGGTTGCCTCTATTATGACGACAGAACAATACTGCGTCGCTCTTCCCAGTTGCGTCGGTACAGCTACCAACGAACTTTGAGATAGCGTCGTTCATTGTGTTGAAAGTACCAGCTTTCATTATAAGCTTTACTTTCTCTATGGAACAATTTGTGGTCATAGCCTTGATAGCATGTTGTGTGCTATATTTATTTGCTAGATCAAGTGAAAGTCCATCACTAATATATGCACTTTCAAGAGCCTTAGTCATATGTTCAACCTCTTTTGTATATTGGTTGGCAGTTTTATTCTTTTGTTGAAGGTTCATTAGCTTTGCTGTTATCACTTCAACTGATTCACCCTTTTACGTTTCTTCTAAGACTTGAAATTACCTGTGTTATTGTAGTTTCACTGCTTATCAGATTTCTCGCTGTGCCTTTTAATTTGGTTTTTAGAACCGAAACAGCTAGAGATTCATGTTCTCCTTTAATTAAGTTTATTATATTTAAAGCATCTATAAAACTTGTCAAGTTTTCAGCTTTACCATCAAAGTCAGATATAAGCTTTGATGCTGTATTTAGAAAATCAATATTAGTTTGCGCCATTGTATTTTCTGTTTTAATATTATCGGACAGTTCTTGATCTGATAGTTCAGCTAATGTTAATATAGCTGGAATAGTTAAGTTTAAAATATCTTTTTCTTCGGTATATTTTTCTTCAAGCTTGGTGTCTTCTAAATCAATTTCTTCTGGTTCTATTGATTCAGATTGTTCGTCCGCATCAATCGTTAAGGGGGTATTTAGTATTGTTGGAATTGATATTTCCAAACTAAATTTCCTTTTAACTGTTATCAAGTTTAATCGAAGTTTGATTAATAGTCTTGATAATTTAGACCAGTTTTCTGAATTGATTATTTTCCTATGTTCATATATTAGTTTTCGTGCTTCATTAAAGCAGTCGACTAATATTGACGCATGTTTTTTTGTATTGTATCTGCCTGTATAGGCCTGTTCGGCGATAAGCACTTATAAGACTTATCGAATTGAATTTTTATATTTTTAATCATTGTGCATATTTCATGCCATTCCATTCTTTGTGGATATGAACTTTTTCTTTAAGATAATGCTAAACTGAACTCTATCATGTTTTTCTCTAATTGCTTTTAGTGTAGCCATACTTTAATTTGATTTTAAAATTTCGCCAATGCTTTAGTTAATATATTTTTGTTTCGTTTTGTAATTCATTATATTTAATTTATTTCATTTCTTTAAGTAACAAACTAAATATGGTATTATTTGTTTCAATGTTGTTTGTGCTCTCTTTTTGATTTGTTAATTTTTGTGTTTTTTCCATTTTTTTGTGTAATTTATATAGTTTTTAAGAACAATTTGCTCACATTTTAACAACAAATATTATTAACAGTGTATGTATTATTGTGTATTTGAGAATATACATATATATTTTTAATTTGTATTTTATAACTATTTTCGGTCAATTTTGTAATGGCCCGCGCTTATTAAGGCGTTCCATTATTGTTGTTTTTTAGCCATAACGAAAATACCTTCGGCTTTATGTAGCCAAAGGTAAAGCAGTGCAAATTTTCTGCAACTGTCTTTTTACCTTGCAAGCAGTTCAAATTTTCTGCAATTGTCTATTTACCTAGCAAGCAGTGCAATTATAATTGTTGCACCTGTCTTATCAGTGCCTACTTAGAGGCTTAATTGAAAGTGAGTAGAGCTTTGCGTTATCAGCTGGAGTTTCTATCACAGCCAAATTCACCTACTCCGAATATTCCAATAATTTGGCTGGAATTTGGGACTATTTAAGATCCACTCGCAGCTGCAGTCGACCTTTGGTTGTAATAAAAGTCGAACTGACGCTCGTTGTAAAAAAATTGCCTTCATAATGCATTTTTCCAAAACGAACCGTTACAGTGCAAGTGCGAGTCGCACACGAGTGGCCAAATTGGCAAAAATTCTGCTGACGACAAATCCTCAACCAAGGAAATTATTTTGAACCTTGCTCTGGCCAAAGGTAATCTCGCAAGAAGCCAGATTTACCCCTCTTAACGGTACGTTGTTAATTTTCACGTAGACTCTATATTAAAGTCGATTTCGTTTTGTTCAACAGTTGTGCACTTGGTACCCCAAAGTCCAATGACGGCATCACTGCCTTATTGGCATCGATTGCACGCTGTAAAAACAGCGATCACTGGGCTCTGTCAAGACCGTGCAGCAAATTTGTCTTGCCGGCACAGAGCTCAGTGCGTTCTTGGTTAACCTCTGCAGTGCGTTACGTAACCTTGCACTGAGGGACATAACCTGCAGCAAGGTGTAACATAACCTGCAGCAAGGTGTAACATAACCTGTAGCAAGGTGCAAGTTGCATAACCTTGTCGCAGCTTTGCCTATATTTTGGGCTGCAGTGAACGGCACGGGAGTAACCTGCGCAGGCTTCTTTGCTTCGCCTTGTGCTGCACTGCGTCTGTGGATACGCAGTCTTGCCCTGGAATTTGGAAAAATCTGTTCTTCGCTACAATTCTTCTGGATAATTCTACGGCAACGTGCGCAGCCGCTGCGCTGCCTTTAACATTTTCAACGGCCACCTTGACACTTGGAGGAGCTGTATAGATCGAGGAACTAGTTTTTTTTTTTTGTAAAGAAAGTGAAGAAAGAAAAACAATTTATGTAAATTAAGTTAACTAACTAATTCAAACAGCCATTGAGGTATTTATAATAAATTTGTTGAGTGTGCGATAGGACAAACAAAAGAATTGAAGATATATAAAAGAAACACATCACTGTTAATTCAAAGTTTTCTAAAACATGTTAAAAATTGTATAAGAGAATTTCAAAATAACACATATATCTAGCCTATGTTCCTAAAACCGATCTGCATTATCATCACCACGCTTGAAGGCCTTTCAACGCTGGACATTTAAAATTGTGAGTACTTGCAAACATCGTGCTTGTCCCTAGGCTGTAATAATTGTGATAAATTTTTTCATTCTCTTAAATACAAGCAAGCAAACAAATTTATTATTAAAAACAATATTAAAAGCAAAGAAAACAAAACAAAGAAAACAACAAAAAGAAAAACATACAATTCAAATAATAATACAAATAATTCAATTAAAAGAGCCTAAGCCATTTAAAAAAAAAAAAATCATACACTTTAAAAACTTAAACAAAAAGAAAACACTCAACAAAAATTATATCTTCTCTAAATGGCATAGAATATTATCCTTGAAATTTTTGAACCTTCTACGGAAGATTTTATTATAAATATATAGCTAAAGAGTTCTTTCATAAGATTACAAAGTTAGTAACAAAGAAAACAAAGTTAAAGAACAAAATGAAATGCTGAATACAAAAATGTTGCAAAGCTATACAAAAACACAAATGTTTATTAACAATTAAATTATGTCGTGTTATAAACACATTTTCATATAAAATAAAAATACAAATGGTTAGAAAAAAAATACGAAATCAATTAGAGAAAAAAAAAAAACAATCAAAGAATAATACAAAATAAGAAATAAATAATGTTATCAATTAAATGTAGCCAATTGCAACACTAAATCGTAATGAAATCTTTGCAACTATTGAACCCAAAATTTAAAAGAACAAAGTCAATTCTATGCTAGCCACATTGAAACAAAAACAAACAAATTTAAAAGCGCAAATGTGTGGCAACACGAAAAAAATAAAGTCGAAGAAAACGAAATGAAATAATTATATAGAAAACAAAATATCTGTTAAGCAAACGTTACGTTCAAAATTATGAACTTTGAAAAATTATTATATTAAGAAACATTAAGATGGTTGGGAAATTCAAGCTCCTTTTGAAGAGGAATAAATTATGAATATAAGTATACACAAAATGATCTGCTAATTTAGTTTGGTTTCCTGGATAGACATGGCAACATAAAGGAATAGTCGTTCGTTTCTTTGGGTATCTTCGGATACATAATTTATATGAGGATTATGGTTGGGTGGGTAGAGACCGCGAGCGTCGAATTACATCTCAGACCTCGCAAAACATTTATAGAGCAGCAGTCCTGTTAACGTTTTGTCTCCTTTAAATTTTGTTAGTATTTAGACCCAATTCTTTATTTTGTACAAATTTCGTGAAGTTCACCTTCACTAGTAGTTTCAGTAGGAATCCTAAAAATTAAAAGATATGTAGATGTGGTTGTTGGAAGGTAGCAAGAACCCCCCAAGCCCAAGAGCTAAAGGCACCAGTAGGATTCCACCCGCTTCCATCCACAATCCGAATGTGCTTGTAGAAGTCGTCTGTGTATTTGTAGTTTTATTGACTACAATTGCACCGAGCATATCAACACCGATTTCTGTCGGTGCACATCGAACCTTACAATTTTTCTAATTATTTTGCATTTACTTTTTTTTTTTAAATTTTTCCCTGCCTAGTGTTTTGTATAGCTTTACGGGCTATACTTCTAATCGAGCGGAGATGGTTCCGCACAATTTTATAAATTTTCTTATTATAATAATTAAAATAATACTGATGATTGCTGCTCTATGTTCCATCCGCGTCAGCTGGTCGTCGCCGGTTTGGCTACGCTGACGCTCCCTCGTAGGCGAAAGTGGCGGAGCGCGAAAGTGGCGGTGTGCCCCTCTCGCTGTTGTTGTTACTGCTGCTGATGTCCTGGGCCTATTGGCTCAGGCGGGGCCGGCGCTGGTCTTCGCACAGGTCCTTATTTTCAAGCATGTAGATACGCATGCTGCAGCGTACAACGGTCCAGGGCAGTCGTTTGGGCAGACGTCCGGCTTTTTCGGCAACGGCTTGGGAGATGGTGGTTTTTTAATTAAATTTTCATTTATATGTTTTATATTTGCTGAGTGAGTTGCGATCCTGTCATCCTTGGCCTTGATTTCAATGCATCATCTCCGATGTGGTTCAGTAAGATGTCCAGGCATACTGGATACTTGAGCTGCACTCGGGGTGAGGTGATGGCCGAATGGGCTGTAGCCCGGGATATTCATGTGGTGAATGAACCTAGTGAATGGTACACATTCGATGGTCCGATGGGAACAAGTGACATTGATGTCACTTTTGTGAATGCTGCGGCAATACGACTGTTTGGGTTTAAGTGGTCTGTTTTGGGTGGACATGGAGTGAGTGATCACAACCCGATTGAGGTTGTGGTGACCCATGCCGTAACTCCCAATGTTAGTGTAGGGGGCAATCGTTGGCGCATTGGCAGCGTGTCTTGGCCCCTTCATGGTATGTTTGTGCGTGACGCGGCAACGCAAGTTCCGCTCAGCACTTTTAAAGCCATGAATGTGGAGGAGCAGGTGGCGTGCGTGAATGATTGGGTGACTGGAGCGAATGATTCCATGTTTGAGAGGCACCGAAAGGTGACTCGCAGGCGTGTGAAGTGGTGGACGCATGCATTAAGAGTTGAGCAGCGGGCTCTCTGATCTCTGAGGAAGAGATTCCAAAGAGCTAGAAGGGTCAATGCTGACAACGTGGTCCAGCTCAGGAGTGCACTAGCAAGACGGATGCATGAGTTCAAGCATAGGCTCGTAAGTGTTAAGGAAGCGGAGTGGCGTTCTTTTCTTGAACGCAATAAGAACGACCCTTGGGGTAGCGCTTATAAGAAAGTGCGAGGCAGTAATAGAGATATGGGTGTGTGTGCTTTGCAGGTCGGAGGCAATTTGCTGACGTCCTGAAGAGGCTGTGTGGAAGTTTTAATGGGTGAATTCTTTCCGAGGGAGAGTCGACGGGATTTGCTGCCTAATGCAGTGAGTGCCGCTGATCCTCTCTTGGCAAGTGAGTTAGAGTGGGCTTTCTCGAGGCTGCCCCCGAGGAAGTCCCCTGGAATGGATGGATTTACTGGGGACGTTTGCAAAAGCGTATGGAGGTCCATTCCGGACTATATCTATGAGTTATATGCAAAGTGTGTTCATGAGGGCGTATTCCCTAGTGAGTGGAAGTGTGCAAGAGTGTTTGTGCTCCTGAAATCGCCTGATCGGATTCGGAGCAATCCGCGATCTTTTCGGGGCATCAGCCTTATTCCAGTTCTTTGAAAAGTTTTGGAGAGGGTCATGGTGGAACGGCTTCAGGAGATAGTGAGTGATCAAATGTGTGAGAGACAATTTGGTTTTAGGCAGGGTAAATGTGTTGAGGACGCTTGGAGTTTTGTTAAGGACTCTGTTGAGACCAGCAACTCCAGGTATGTTTTGGGTGTTTTTGTGGATTTTAAAGGAGCTTTCGATTATTTTAGCTGGGCTAGTGTAATTCGTGGATTAGCTGAGTGTGGTTGCCGAGACTTAGCTCTGTGGAAGAGTTATTTTTCTGGTAGAAGTGCATGGGTTCTTGGTGAAAATGATCGTGTGGGTATAGAGGTGGTTCGTGGCTGCCCACAGGGCTCCATCTGTGGTCCATTTATTTGGAATCTCATGATGGACCCTTTGTTGTGGCGGCTTGAGTTAATGTGCAAATGTTGTGCGTATGCGGATGACCTGCTCATCATGGTTGAAGGACAGTCGCGTTCCGAAATTGAGGCTAATGCACAGGCGTGTTTGCAGATTGTCCGTGATTGGGGTGACTCTATGGGCGTCAGTTTGGCAATGGACAAGACAGTGTCAATGCTGCTTAAAGGCAGATTGTCTGCTAGTAGTCGACCTCCAGTTGTCAGACTTGACGACGCCAGCATTAAATATGCGACACGAGTGAAATATCTCGGCATTACTGTAGGCGAAAGGTTGTGTTCCACACCACATATCGCCGGCCTCAAGGACCGATTGTTGGGAGTAGTTGTACAAGTGCGCAGAATTTTACGGAATGATTGGGGCCTTAGCAGGAGAGCTGTTCGCATCATTTACGGTGGTCTGTTTGTTGCCTGTGCAGCATATGGATCGTCCGTGTGGTGCAATGCAGTTTTAAATGATACAGGCAGAAAGAAAATACTTAGTTGCCAGAGAGTGATTTTGCATGGCTGTTTGCCTGTGTGTCGCACAGTCTCTACGGAGGCTATGCAAGTGTTGTTGGGAGCAGTTCCCCTGGACTTAGAGATACGGCGTAGAGCTGTGTTCTACAGGATCAGGAAGGGTCTGCCGTTACCACAGAATGAATGGTTGTCTGATAGGGATGTGGAGAGTTTAGGTTTGAGTGAATGCAAGACTTTGTTGAATGAGTGTCTTTTGTCGGACTGGCAAGTTCGGTGGGATACAAGTGTGAATGGGCGGGTCACTTATGAGTTCATTCCTAATGTCTCGTTTGTTATTGAACGACCAGACTTTGGTTTTAACCTTAGCTCTGAATTTCTGTTGACTGGTCACGGCTCTCTTAATGCATTTTTGCATCAGAGACGCCTAAGTGACAGTCCAGAATGCCGGTGTGGCTCGGGCGAAGAGACTGGGAAGCATGTTCTTTGTGAGTGCCCGCTGTATGATGATTTGCGTGATTTGAGTTTGCTGGGTGGGAGTGGGGTCAGGGGGGGTTTTGACGTAAGTCAAGCACTCTCCACTTTTGATAGGGTAAGAATGTTGAATGAGTTTGCGAGGACTGCTTTTGCGAGGCGACGACTGGCGGTTTTTGAATGAGTTGTGAATGATGTGTGTGCATAGATGTGTGTTTTCGGGTGAATGTGGCTGAGTGCATGGAATGTCCCGTGAGTTTTTGGTTGGTCGTTGGGGTCACCAGTCCCCGGGCTTCATGGGAGCTGAAATTGGAAGTGCTTCTTTGAGGCACGAACCTGACCAGAGGATTTTCTGGTACTACGGTCGCTGGGGATAGCAGGCGACAGAGACGGTGTTAACTCACTGCCTCTTCGTGCAGTCCTTGACGATCGTTGGGAACATAGCTGGCCGTTTTCGAGCGGTTTGATCATTGATCAACAGATAATGCCGCGCTATGCGGAAGAGGAAGGAATAGTCCTCGCTCCGAACAGTGAGAAATCCATGTCCATGAAGCATGGTGTATAGACTGTACCATCTGTGAGTTGGACTTTGGCAAATTCGCATTCTATTCTGAGCAGCTGTGACTTTTTTGTGGGTCACCAACCCGTGATTGTTTGGAGTCTAAATTGGTAGTGTCCATTGTGGCACGAGGCCTGACCGGAGGCTTTATTCTGGAACCACGGGAGCCAGGGCCCGCGGAACTTGTTTCCGTCCTGGCTATGGTTGCGGCCCCTCGGGGAGTATCGTGGTGGCTGTGGTTAACGCCCAAATGCGGGCAGAGCTCAGGCTCGACGTGGAGTTGCGTTATACAACCGGGAGCCGTGACCCACAGATCGGAACAGGTGTTAGATAGGCCTCCCTCCACACCGAGGAGTAAGCCATGACCAAACAGATTGGCTTTTATTCGGTATCCTGCGGAATATAATTCCAGTGATTGACGCATAAATTAATCCCATGTCCATGGAGACCGTGAGATTAAGCCAACATGGCAGGTGCTCACGTAAAACACCTCGACTTACATGTCCCTATCTACTATCTAGCGAAACCACAGCCAAGGGAACGGGCTTGGAATAATTAGCGGGGAAAGAAGACCCTTTTGAGCAGGGACCGTAAATAATAATTATGAGATTAAAAAAATCAAAGCTCTTAAAAGTCTCAGAAAAATGTGGGAAAAATCCTACCGTGCTAGTTTTTATCGGCGAACACAAAAACCGCGTAAACTTTTTTTTTCAATTTTTAATTTAAAAATCCTTTTTCAATTTTTATATTTGATTTTTAAAAATAAAAAATCAATTTATAACTTTTATATTTGATTTTTAAAATAAAAATCAAAATGTAAGAGTTATGAATTGATTTTTATTATAAAAATCAGAAATAAAAATCAAATTGAAATTGCTCATAAAACGAGTTTATCGGTCATGTAAAGCGTTGAAATATTTTTGTGGAAATATAGTAAACATAATTTGAGTGCATTGTGATTTGTGATTTTTCAAGATGGACCGCAAAAGAGATTTAAAAGTACGGGAATTTTTTGAATCTAATTTAGGGAGTTCGGTTTGCAAGATTTGTAAGCTTTCCTTTAAGGGAACTTATTTTACCAACCTTAAGAGACACCTTACAGAGAAGCATCCCGAAACGTATTTTGATTTAGACCCCGAAAAACGCGAACCTCTCGAAAAAAAAACCAAATTTACCATGAAATTGTCGGCAAGTGAAGTGAAGGAAGCCTGCGTGCAGTTGGTCACGGATGAAAAAGTGCCCTTTCAGCTCTTCGACTCAGACCCTTTTAAAACTTTGACAGAGCAAATTTTTGCAATATATGATCTAGGAGTCTCGGTTCATGAGCAATTTCAATTTGAATTTTATTTCTGATTTTTATAATAAAAATCAATTCATAACTCTTACTTTTTGATTTTTATTTTAAAAATTAAATATAAAAGTTATAAATTGATTTTTATTTTCAAAAAATCAAATATAATAATTAAAAATGATTTTTAAATTCAAAAATTAGTTTATAACTCTTATTTTGCAATTTTTTTAATAAAAATTATAACCGTTACGGTCCCTGCTTTTGAGCTTGACTCTAATCTGGCAGTGTAAGGAGACATAAGAGGTGTAGAATAAGTGGGAGATATTAGATTTCGGTTTGATATCGACAATGAAATACCACTACTCTTATTGTTTCCTTACTTACTTGATTAGATGGAACGTGTATCATTTCCTAGCCATTATACGGATATATTTATTATATCTTATGGTATTGGGTTTTGACGCAAGCTTCTTGATCAAAGTATCACGAGTTTGTTATATAATCGCAAACAAATTCTTTAATGAGAGAGTGCATTTATGTAATTTTGATTTATTAATTTGGTATAACTCCAATTACTCAGGTATGATCCAATTCAAGGACATTGCCAGGTAGGGAGTTTGACTGGGGCGGTACATCTCTCAAATAATAACGGAGGTGTCCCAAGGCCAGCTCAGTGCGGACAGAAACCACACATAGAGCAAAAGGGCAAATGCTGACTTGATCTCGGTGTTCAGTACACACAGGGACAGCAAAAGCTCGGCCTATCGATCCTTTTGGTTTAAAGAGTTTTTAACAAGAGGTGTCAGAAAAGTTACCATAGGGATAACTGGCTTGTGGCGGCCAAGCGTTCATAGCGACGTCGCTTTTTGATCCTTCGATGTCGGCTCTTCCTATCATTGTGAAGCAAAATTCACCAAGCGTTGGATTGTTCACCCATGCAAGGGAACGTGAGCTGGGTTTTGACCGTCGTGAGACAGGTTAGTTTTACCCTACCAATGACAAAACGTTGTTGCGACAGCATTCCTGCGTAGTACGAGAGGAACCGCAGGTACGGACCAATGGCACAATACTTGTTCGAGCGAACAGTGGTATGACGCTACGTCCGTTGGATTATGCCTGAACGCCTCTAAGGTCGTATCCGTGCTAGACTGCAATGACAAATAAGGGGCAATTTGCATTGTATGGCTTCTAAACCATTTAAAGCTTATAATTTACTTTATAAACGACAATGGAAGTGATGCCAATGTTATTTGTAACATAGTAAATTGGGAGGATCTCCGATCACCTGATGCCGCGCTAGTTGCATATAAAAACATTTTTTAATACAATGACAAAGCCTAGAATCAATTGTAAACGACTTTTGTAACAGGCAAGGTGTTGTAAGTGGTTGAGCAGCTGCCATACTGCGATCCACTGAAGTTTATCATTTGCTTGATGATTCGACATACATAATAAAAGCTATTTATTATATAGCATAACATTATATTATATTTATATTGTTAGATATAAATAAAAAGTGGTGGGGCTTACATACAATTTTGAGCAATAATATGACTTATAAGCATGTTTCATATATTTTTATTTAGACATAATATATAAATAAAAGCCAATATATGAAGCAATAGTCTTATTCATTTTATGCCTTTCAACTGGTAGTCAATTTTAGTGACGCATAAGCAATGGTACATAAGATTCCTACTGTCCATTTTGGAACATATAACATAAAGTGTAATTTGAACAAGTCTTTGCTTATGTTCAACGGTGAGTCTTGATAAGTCTCTATAAAGGTAGCCAAATGACTCGTCATCGCTATAGTGACGTACAAGCAATGATACATGAGATTCCTACTGTCCCTTTTAAAACATATAACATGTGACGCCGCAAGGAAGCGATGCCTAATTATATTTATTTTCTTACTTTAATTCTAAATAAAAAGATAAGATATCTGTAAGTCAAATACACCCCAAAGTATTTTTAAACAAAACATAGGCAGCGTAGGCAAATGCAAGGGGCGTAGGCAGAACATGCAAAGCAGGGCACATAGCATAGAAAATTCTCAACACACGGCACCCATGCCTAGTAACGGTGCCTCGGTACCCAGAGCTTGTGCACACACAAGTAACGGTGCCTCGGGACCCAGAGCTAGCGCACAGTCGAACACGTGCACTAGTAACGGTGCCTCGGTACCCAGAGCTCGCGCATTTAGTCAGGCAGCTGCACAAGTAACGGCGCTTGGGCACCCAGAGCTCGTGCACAGCCAGCACAAGGCAACGGCATCGCGACCAAATTTTGGGCAGCGGCGCCAAACAAGCAGCGACGCTAAGCCAGCAGCGACGCTCAGCCAGCAGCGACGCTTAGCCAGCAGCGACGCGCAGCCAGCAGCGACGCGCGGCCAGCAGCGATGTGTAGCCAGCAGCGAAGCTAGGCAAGCAGCGGCGCCGGACATGCAGAAAAGTGCGAACGGCGCCGTGCATGCAGAAAAAATGAGAACGGCGCCGTGCTGGCAGCGAAGTACGAGCAGAGTCGCAGCAGCCAGACACGATCGGCCGAAGGCAGCGGCGACATGCAAGCAGCGGCGACATGTACGCAGCAGCGACGACATGTTCTCGGCAGCGAAATGGAAGCTGCGAAATTAGGCCAAGGGCAGTCGATCGCGAGAGTTACCACTCGTGACCTGAGCGGTGGAGCTGTTGAGGAGGGTTGAGGGAGACAATCGTGCCTTCCTTGTATCCTCCTATGTGGTGAAATAATCTTTCCTTGTATGTTCAATAATGCGACCGTACGGTTCGGAAGTCAAGACAGAAGTGATTTTATTTGAGTTTTGTACTTAATGGCTAACTTATAATTTCGGCAGAATATGTTGTTGCGTGGAATTGTCGCGCAGCTCAATGTCGCGTTGCTCTGCCTAAAGTTTCAACTGGAGACGCCGGTTCGGCGCGGCTGATCGTCAACACATCGTGATTTGGCCATCGAGGTACCGTTGCTCTGCCTTACGCTTCATCGGAAGACGCCGGTCCGGCGCGGCTGATCGTCGGCGCATCATGATTTGGGCACCGACGTACCGTTGTTGTGAGCGTCGATTATGTTGAGTCCGACCAATATGTTCGTATGTTGCGTTGGCCGTTACTCAAATGTGGTGAAATATATGATTTGAGCAGAAGAGCGGCTGTTGATGTAAGACTTCGCTAGTCGCTGCGTTAGGTCTGTGTGAAGGCATGAGGGGATTGTAAGGGGGGAATGGCAGCTGTCGGTGCCGGGCTGGTGACTCCTCCCCCTAGAATGGAGCAAAGGCCATAACGATGTAATGGCCGGAGCGACAATAGGCAGCTGGCATTCTGTGAACAGATGGACGATGTGTATGTTGCGCCGTAATGTCCAGGAGACGACGACTATGACTACCAGTAGCAGGAGCAGTATGTAGACGGCTGTGGTGTGTTGTGTTGATTGACGGTCGAAGTTCAGGATTCTATTTAATTTTGTTATTGTACATAATATAATTAGGAGTTACAATAAAGTGGGTGTTATTTATTGGTAGGGGGGTTATTTTTGCAATTTTGTATTGTTCTTCCTTAAATACAAGTTTTGACATTGAATATAATGTTTGAATTGTGATAGGTAGTATATAATTTTAAAACTGTATAAACGCTCATCTGATTGGACATATAGATTTGGGTTTTGAAATATATTTTTGTTTTTAGTATTACTTCTTTGTTTAAGATGAGTTTTGGAATTATATTTAGTTTAGCAAGTAATAAGTTTTCGATAATGTCTTTGGGGTGGTTAAGTAATAGTTCGATACTGTAGTCGATTCTATTTATGTTTTGTAGTTTTCTTAATAAATGTTGTTCTTCTTTTAATTCTTTAACAATTTTGTTTTGAGAGTTCGTAAGAAAGTTGTTTATTAAAATTTGTTCATAATTTATGTGTTTGCTTACATTTCCTTCTATGAGTGCTGTTCCTAAGTCTATTTTATCAAAAGAAAAAAAAATTGAGTAATATTAAGTTTTTTATATGTAAAGGCTGTGTGGACCCATAAGTAAACATGGAATGACAGTAATTAACGGGAGAGGGATGTAGTCAGTAGTTATTTTTTCTTTTTTAATATTGGTTTCCTGATCTTTGATTTGTGTAGTTTCTGTCTTTTAATGGTAGTGAGTGTAGTGCCATGGTCGTTTGCGACTTGATGTAGAGAAAACCTGGGTGTTATCTTATTCCTCCTGTTTTCTTTCCTCAAAACTATATTATCAGGTTCTACTGGAATCGGGTCTGCTCTATTTTCATTTAATTTCTCTGTTCTTGTTTTTACGATAGTTTCAAGTTTTCCTTTAACAGTTGGGTAAAGTTTTTCCTGAAAAGTATGTAATTTTTCTAAGTAGTCGTGTTGGATGCTAAATTTAATGGTTTTTGGTGAACAGTTCGTAGGGGGGTAAGCTTGGTTGCGGAATGGATCGCATTATTATAGGTAATTAATGTTTCTGTCAGTAGTTCATCGTGTTCGATTGGTAGTTTTTGGTCTTTGCGAGTGTTAAGGATTATTCTGTAGATTTCTGTAAGGGTGGAGTGTAAACGTTCCACGGGGAATTGCTTGAAGCTTGTTGGAAAGATGTTTCGTGCATGAGTATTTTGAATTGAGTGCAAAATGTTTTGAATATGTTGCCGGAGAATTCGGCGCCTTGGTCGTAAACTATCTGTCCGGGGATCCCGAAGAAACTTATAAAGTGTTTTAACGATTTTACTATGTTTAGGGAGTTACGATTTTCAATAGGGTATGCTGTAAGGAAACAATTATCCTTTTGAATATTTATTATTTTTATTGAGTGTTGGAGGCAGCGAAGGTGCCGCTTCCAACGTTCAGTTGAATCTGATCTTTACATTGTTTTCTTAGGATCTAAGTAAGCCTAAGTATCATTGCGGAGAGAGACGGTTATGTATATGCTAAATGTTATGCTTAATGTTATGCTAAATGTATATGTATTAAGTTGCGGTGTTTGGCTCTCTTAAGCTGGAGTGCTATGGTATATGCAAATTAATCAAACCGTTTCTAGGAGTTTGAAAAAAATAATTTTATTTGAGGAGTACGACTCCGTTTCTTCTGTGTACAAAATTAAGACTAAAGTTACAATATTGTTCTGAGGCCAAAGTAGCCTTTGAAGATGTCAAAGCTTCTGCTGATCGAGCTAAAGCTTTAAGCTCGTGATGCTGTTTGGGCGAAGGAGGATTTGTTTACAAATGAACATTGGGTGTTTTGCGCGCTAGGCTTATTGTTCTCAAGAAAAGTTTGTTGACATTGAGTGTTTTGCGCGCTAGGCTTTTTATTCTCAAGAAGAGTTTGTTTACAAATAGCCCTTGAGTGTTTTGCGCGATAGGCTTTTTAAGCTGCGTGGGTGGTTTATTGATTCCACGAAGAGTTACTCGTGACTCAATGGAAATTGTTTAAAATACCGAAATATGGGGGGCTGAGAATGAATTGTCAAGAGTCCGAAAAGACTATGAAAAGTTGTTTACAATTTACATAAGGAACGCTAAGTAACTGAGGGTGATAACTCCCCCCTTTCTTAAAATGAATCGTCCCCGATTCTAAAGGGTTTCTGATAATTGGTCCACTTTATCGCTTAATGATTTTAAAGTGTCAGGGTCAACTTCTGATTTTTGAATAGTGTTACGTTTAGTAACTAAGGAATATTTAGCTTTTATGAAGTTAAAGATGTTCAAAAATAAATTGGGGAAAAGGTACTTAAGAAGCTTTGACATACAGAATACAAGCATGATTAAAATTATTACAAATGTTATTTCAAAATGATTATGCTTAAGTGGTATAATAATTTGTGATAATATATTTGTATTTTGAAATTTAAGTTCGGAATTGTTGCTTTGTAAATATTCTGTTATCAGGTAATTTTTAAATCTATTGTTTTCGATATAGTTTAACAGTTTTTGTTTATTATTGGTATAAGTTATATTATTGATATCAACAATGTATTGAAAAGTAACTACATAAATGCCTGTAACAAATGTGTGGTTGATATAGTTTGAACCGGATACTAGAATAGCACCGTCTGTAATAATTTCTACAGGTTTGTTTCTTTCTTTGATTTTATTGCAAACTGCATATTTTTTATTAAGCATATCTACAAAGCAATTGTCTTTTTCTTGAATTTGACCAAAATTATTGTATAATTCTTTTTTGAAAGTTGTAATTGGGTAATAAGTGTCGATGCATTTAGCGACTTTGTCATCTATAATTAATTTACCGTTTGCTTGAGATATGGCTATTGCGTGAAAAAACTTACAACTATGTTTTACAATGGGATATCTTATGTAATATATAATTAAACCTTTGTGCGATATAATTGAAAAAAAAGAAACATCCATTAGGTCTATTATAGTTATGTTATATTTTTCGTGAGTAAAAATATCGGCCACATCGTGGTTGTTTAGAATTTTTGAATATAAAATATTAGCTTTTGAAAATGATATAGCGTCTCGCAGATTTTGTAAGTCGAGTGACAATAATTTTAATCTCTGTTTTTTAATAGTAAATACTCCATCTAAATTTGAGTTTTCTAGTAAATTGGTTACCTTTTGAATTTCCTTAAAAATTGCAGAATTGATTTGGTTTTGTTTATTGTTGTTTTCGACCAAGTCATTGATTTTGTTTTGAATTGTGATTAAGTCATTGTGATCTGGCGTACCAGTTATCCATTTAAAAATGGTGCCTAGTTCATTAATACTTCTTTTAATTATTTTATGTGGTGTAAGTTGAGAAAAAAGGGAACTGGCTAATTTTAAATTCAAATAAAAATCCCAATCTACGCTGATGTTTCTATCCTTCACGTACTTTAACTCTTCTTCGATAATATATTTATAAAAACTTAAGTTAGTAACGTGGAAAAGTTCTCCATAAGTTTCATATAAAAATATGTTATCTGCGTCTTCAAGTAAGACATATTCCTCGTTCGAGTAGTTTATAATATTAGAAATTGTTGAACCCAGTAATATTGGGGTAAGTAGTATATATAAAATGTTCATGCTAAAAACAAAAAATAAAAAAAATGCAAAATTTGATTAGAACTTAATGTTATCTTTATGAATTATTCGATTCTTGTTATTTATGATAACCTTATTTACTAAATCTTCCTTTACTGTTTGTTTTTTATATCTAGGTTGCAGCTTATTTCTTTCCCCATGCTTCTTTTCATAAATTATGTCTCCTACTTCATAATTTTTTGGTGTCCTGTTTTGATTGTGGTATTCTAACATTTTAGTTTGAAGTGTTTCCAATTTGTTGGGTAAGTGGGTGTGATCAATTTTGTTAAACATAATGTCATTGGGTTTATTCTGTGTGGAAGATTGTATGGTGTTATTATATTCTCTGACAGCGCGATAAACTATTTCTTTATGGTCTAGAAGATTGTATTCTTCCTGAATACAGCGTGAAATTTCAATTAATGTTGAGTGTACTCTTTCTACTTGGCCATTGGTGAGACTATGTCTGGGATCTGCATAAAAAATGGTTAAGCCAGCACGTTCTATTGCTGATTTGAATTGGGCGGAAGAGAAACTAGGCTCATTGTCCATCATTATGGACTTGGCAAAAGGAAATGGTTGAATTAGTTCAAGAATTTTAAATTCCATATTGTATTTATTTTGAATTTCCTTAACTATTAAATACTTAGAGTAAGCATCAATACAAGTTAAAAAAATTAGTTTTTGGGCATAGAAAATGTCGATATGTAACTGTTCGCCTTCTCTTTCTGGAATTGGGGCTTTTGAAATTGGAATTTGTTTCGGGTGTCTATTGTATAATATTTATTTTCATTACAAATTTTACAATTACGAATATGTTGTTTGAGCTTTTCATATAATTTAGGCCAGTAATAATATCTTAAAATCTGTTTTAAGTTTTCGTCGAAACCTCTGTGAGCTCTAGCATGGGTTTCTTCTATTATTATTTGTTGGTCATCCCTATTTATGACATCGGATAAAAACTTTTTAGTATATAAAAACTTATTGGTAAATGTATTTTTAAGTTGGGTTTGGATTTCATATAAGTCCTCGGGGGTACAATGAATTCCTGTAACGATGTTTGGCTGTAAGAATTCCTTTAATATGGTTACTAAATTGTCCACAGTGTCGTATTCTATAATGTGTCTTGTTTTATCAAAATTACTAACTTTTTCATGAATGGTAAACTTGTTTTTTGAAATAAGCAGTTGTTGCTTGAACTGATTTAAAGGCTTGTTAGATTCTGCTATGATTTCCTCATAACTACTCTCGGCAGAATGGACAGTTCCACTGTCGGACGAACTACCTGAAATGTGATTTTGGTCAGTGATGTTGTTCAGTTGTAATCTGGACAAAGCATCTGCGACAACATTAGTTTTACCTGGCTTGTATAATATCTTCGGAGAATACTCCTCGATAAATGCGTGCCACCTTTTCATTTTGGAATTGGGATTCCGCGCAGAAACTGCGAAAGAAAGTGGTTGGTGGTCGGTAACGATTTCCAAATTAACTACTCCATATAAGTAGTTACGAAGATTTTTTAATGCCCAAACTATGGCATAAAGTTCCCTCTCGTTAGTGGCATAGTTTTGCTCAGTTTTATTGAGAGTTTTCGAAATAAAAGTGATTGGTTTCTTATCTTGTGAAAGAACAGCACCAATTGCTACATCGGACGCGTCTGTGGTTAGGACAAACTTTTTCGAATAATCTGGTTGAGTTAGTTCAACCTGTGTAGTTAAATGGGATTTTAAATTGTCAAAAGCTGAAATGCTTTCCTCATCTAAAGTAATTTCTATTTTTTTGGACATATGTTTAGATACCATTCCATTATGGCCTTGCAATAGTTTAGTGAGTGGTTTTGCTATAGAGGCATAGTTTAGTACAAATTTTCTATAGTAACCAGTTAATCCTAAGAAACCACGCAACTCTCTAATGTTGCGGGGGGGTGGATACTCAACAATTGTTTTTATCTTCTGTGGATCGGTTTTAATTATCTTATGTGATACTAAGTAACCTAAGAATTCGGTTTCTTTCCGGAAGAACTTAGATTTTTCTATACTTATTTTCATATTTGCTACGAACAGTATGTCTATGATCTCCTTTAGATCATATAGATGTTGTTCCGCAGTCTCGGAAAAAACGATTATGTCGTCCACATATATGTGGCATGTTTTTCCAATCTTTTCTCTTAAAATATTATCCATTGCCCGTTGAAAGATTCGTGGCGCATTCGCCAATCCGAAAGGCAATCGAAGGAATTCATACTTCCCGTTGTTAATTGAAAACGCAGTTTTTTCAATATCATCGTCCTTCATGAGGATCTGATGAAAACCTGATTCTAAATCTATAGTTGAAAAGAAACGTGCTTTTCCCAAATTGGATAAAATTACCGATGGATCTGGCATCGGATATCTATCGGGTACTGTGTTTTCGTTAAGTTTTTTAAAATCGATTACTAGTCGATTCTTCTTACTTCCATCTTCATTGTAGCCTTTTTTACCTACAACCCACACTGGGGAATTGTAAGGACTTTTACTTGGCCTAATAATATTTTCATCCAACATCCTGTTTATTTCTTTGTTAACAAAATTGTTAACCGAATGGGGGTAAGGATATTGCTTACTATATATAGCATTATCACTTAACGTCCTTATTTCTCCTTTAATGTCAGTTCTAAAGGGAAGGCACGTTTGAATTTGCGAATGCTTAGTAGATATTTCTTGAATAATTTGTTGTTCAAGATTTTGATAGTCATCTGTAAAGTTTACAGAATGTAATTTGTGTAGTGAAGAAGAACTGATAAAAGAGGATACTGAGGCCTTACGGCGTCTGCTCTTTTTTACCTTCCTCCTACGTTTAGGGCTACTAACGATTTCATTATCGTGAGTGCGCGAATTATCGTCATCGCTTGTTGATGACTCAATATTGGACACTTGAAGTAAAGGAAAAAAACTACTATTTTTTTCCTTTTTGGGAGTCCAAATAAGTAAACACATTCGGATCTATATCCGAACACTCTAAATTACCAACTGTATCTTCAGGTGGCCTTTCATAATTAAGTTTTTCGATTTGGTTATTATAAGCTAACGTCTCTTTTGATAGGTCTATGATGGCATTCATCTTTTTTAAAAGATTATAACCGACCAATAGATCCGCTTCAAGATTTTCTATTTCATAGAACCTTTCGGTTCTACCAAAAATATTTATATTATAAAAGTGGGTTATCATGCTATACCCATTAACTGTTTTGATTCTTTTCTTAATTACTAATTCTTCAGGGTTCTGATAAATACCCTTCCTTATATAGCACGCTGTTGCGCCAGTGTCTATTAATAACTTAAGTCTTGTACCTAAGGTTCTGTCTCTGCGGAAGACGTAGGGGAGCTCTCCCCCTCTTTCTCTAAAAAATGTTCTTCGTTCAAATTATTTACGCGCATTGCTTTTTGCGGTTGTTGTTGTGTTGAATGTTGGGTATACTCCCGCTTCAACGGGTGAGAGTTGTGACGGTTGTCTTGGGGTCTATTATGGATCTGTAAAGATTTATCGATCTCCATTGGGATCGGTGGGGGTTGTGGAGTAGAATTGCCTTGGGCAAAAGCGTTCCTATTTGTTTGTTGATAATTATTTTGGTTTCCTTGATTGAAACGTAGATTATTATCTTGTTGTTGATCTGGCTTTTCTGACTTCTTTTGAGTCTTAGGGTTTGAGTTACTCGTTGACTGAGAGCGAGCATAATAATTGTAAGCAAAATTTGCTCTTTGAAAGTTAGCCTCTAGCTCTTGAGCTTTATCTAATGCATTTGGAAGGTTTTCTGGTTTAATAGAAAACAACACTTGAGAAAGACTGCCGTTCAGGCCTGTAATGAAAACACGTAATGCGCTTTCCCTGTTTTTAGAGTTCATTTCATTTACAACATCGGCTTTGTTGCCATATGTCATAATTGTTTTGTTAGTTAAAAGGGTTAATTTCTTATTAACCAAATTGTAATACTCAAGAACTGTCATATTGCCTTGCCTTAAGACACTAAGCTCCTGTTCAATAATATGAATTGGACGCCTATCACTATAAGCGAAGTCCAATCGTGCAAGTATTGCATCGAAGTTAAGTACTGTACCATGATTGGTTAAAGTATCATTTGCCTTTCCTGTTATTTTGTTTCTTAAGATTGTCAAGGCACCTACATATTTTCGGCTACCTTCTTTGTAAAGCTTCATGGCGGAGCACGCTGCTTCGCGCCAACTAACGTAACCTGCATAACTTCCTGAAAATTCTGGTAACGATTTGATCACGTCGAATGACTCATCACACCTAATCAAATCATTTATTTGAGTAGGTCGATACTCTTCAACTGAATTGGAGTTGTTATTTAATTGTAACCTTAATTCTGCAATTTCGTCTGCAAAGGCTTTAGTTTTGGTTGCTATTAATTCTGCAATTATATCTGCTGTCAAATTATTAGCCATTTTTAAGTTTGAAAAACCGCTTATTAGGTCGTCCAGCTTAGTTTAAATAATAATAATAATAAAAAAAAAAAAATTTTTATCGACGCTCACGTGGATGTCTTCCTTCTTGCTGAGGGTGTCTTCCTTCTCGGGTTTAGTTTAATAGACTTCCTTCTTGCTGAGGGTGTCTTCCTTCTTGGGTTTAGTTTAATAGACTTCCTTCTTGCTGAGGGTGTCTTCCTTCTTGGGTTTAGTTTAATAATCTTCCTTCTTGGGTTTAGGTTAATATGTTTGAGTAGCACTTTTAAGTTTTTTTTATTATTTAAAGAGCGTTTTTGAATATTAGCTCTCTTTCACTTCTTGGTTTAAGTTTGGTATGTTTGTGTAGCACTTTTAAGTTTTTATTTAAAGAGCGTTTTTGAATATTAGCTCTCTTTCACTTCTTGGTTTAAGTTTGGTATGTTTGAGTAGCACTTTTGAGTTTTTATTTAAGGAGCGTTTTTGTATATTAGCTCTCTTCCTTGGACACCTTTTTATTTACTTCAAGGTTCCCTTCTTTTAAATAAATGGTCTGTTAGTGAGTTCTTAAAGAGCGTTTTTGAATATTTGCTCTCTTTGTAACACAGGAAACCGGTCTCTCGCGACACTTGGGAATTATGGTTGTTAATTCCTTTTTTGTGTTATTTTCACTTGTAAGTCACTTAAGGATTTCGTTTATCCTTTTGTGCGTGATTCAACTGGAAAAATTTAACGCGAGCCCCACGTCTGGGCGACAATTAATCAAACCGTTTCTAGGAGTTTGAAAAAAATAATTTTATTTGAGGAGTACGACTCCGTTTCTTCTGTGTACAAAATTAAGACTAAAGTTACAATATTGTTCTGAGGCCAAAGTAGCCTTTGAAGATGTCAAAGCTTCTGCTGATCGAGCTAAAGCTTTAAGCTCGTGATGCTGTTTGGGCGAAGGAGGATTTGTTTACAAATGAACATTGGGTGTTTTGCGCGCTAGGCTTATTGTTCTCAAGAAAAGTTTGTTGACATTGAGTGTTTTGCGCGCTAGGCTTTTTATTCTCAAGAAGAGTTTGTTTACAAATAGCCCTTGAGTGTTTTGCGCGCTAGGCTTTTTAAGCTGCGTGGGTGGTTTATTGATTCCACGAAGAGTTACTCGTGACTCAATGGAAATTGTTTAAAATACCGAAATATGGGGGGCTGAGAATGAATTGTCAAGAGTCCGAAAAGACTATGAAAAGTTGTTTACAATTTACATAAGGAACGCTAAGTAACTGAGGGTGATAACTTGCATACTCTTGAGTTCGGCCACGTGGTCGGTGAGTGTAACAGAATGCAGACACTTGCACTTTCTGTGAGCGCGCCGATCGACTCTCTTTATGTAAACACTGTAACAGGGTGTTACAGTGAATTCACTATGTACTCTTGGTACAGTAGATATTTAATATGTATGCATACTACATCTCCCTCCTTTTGAAAAATAACGTAACATTATGAAGTTATTTTATAAGCTTTTACTTAAAAGATTAATTTTAACTTAATTTTAAATATATTAAATTACAAACAATATTTGAATATAACGAAGTATAGAAGCGTAGATGAAGTATTTTTGTCTTAGCATGGCCATACTAATTACAATTATGAAATAAACATTTTTAACCTATCCTTATGTACTTTCTGTTCTTTGTTCTTTTTATTTCTAATTACTATGTTATTATTCTTTTCTATTCTAATTACTTCGAATGGTCCTAGATACATTGGTTCTAGTTTATGACCTGTTTCGTTTTTTATTAAAACGTTATCTCCTACATTTAGTTTTAAATCGCTAACTTTCTTATCATAATTATTTTTTTGTTTTATTTTATTGCTTTCTAATAATATGCGTGCCCTCTTGTACGCGTTTTCTAGTCTAAATTTGACTTCTCTAGCGTAGTCATCTACGTTATATATAGGGTCTATATTATCTATGCTACTAAGTTGTTTTGCTAAGTTACTAGTTTTACCAAATACAAGTTCATATGGACAGTAATTATGTGTTACGGATGGTGTAGTGTTAAAACAATACACAAAATATTGTAACCATACGTCCCAATCAGTTTTATCTACTGATATATATGAACGAATGTATTCGTTGAAGGTTCTATGACTTCTTTCGACGGTACCTAGTGTCTGGTGGTGATGAGCTGTAGACATTATGTTGTCTATTTTTAAATATTTGCACAAGTCGGCTATAATGCTATTTTTATATTCTGTTCCCATGTCCGTAATGAACGTCTTCATTGGACCGTACTGCAGAATAAAAGATTCAAATATAGCTTTTGCGACTGTATTTGCATTTTTATTGGGAATTGGTATGGCAACTAAATATTTTGTTAAGTCACAGATTAGAGTGACTGCATATTCATTACCATTTTCAGATTTAGGTAGCCGACCAATAGTGTCTACTATCACTCTGTCAAAAGCGTAAATGGGTGTCTCTGTTAGTGTAAGGAGTGTTTTTGTATGTGTCGTTGTTTTAGACGTCAGGCATTTTTGACATTTATTTATGTACTCTTTTATATGACGTGTCATATTTTTCCAATAATAATGTATTTAATTTTCGCTAGCGTTTTTGTTATGCCTGTATGACCTCCTTGAATTGGATCGTCATGGTATGTAAACAGTATCGCTTCTTGATCTTTTTGATCATATATTTGGGTCACCGGCTTGAGTAGCGCTACTCTTAATAGTTTTAATAATTTATTGCCCATTTTTTTAAAAGAGTCAATTGAAATTGTTTCAAATATCTTTTCGCTCGGTGCCACTTTGAGTTGGCTGATCTCGTGTATACCGGCTTGTGTTTCAAGCCTTTGGAAGAACTGACCTAAGTCTAGAATTCCATTGGTGTACAGATCACTAACATCAATTCTTGCTATAACTTTATTTCCGCGTTTAAATAAACATTTTGATTCAGTTATTCGCAAGGTCACTACTTTTCGTATTTCGTCATTATTAATGACTTCGTATACGTTGGGCTTAGAAGCGTTAACAAGAGTTTCTTCTCGTTGATTTATATTTGTTTCTGCGCAGAAATTTTTCTGTTTACTTTGTTGTCTTGTAGTGACTTTTAAGACGTTTGCTGACATATCCTTCAGCTCATTTATAGTTATACGTGACAGTGCATCTGCCACAAAATTGTCTTTTCCCTTTAGATACTCTACAGTGAAATCATATTCTTCTAATTCCAACCTCATGCGTGTCAATTTTGAACTTGGGTTAACCATCGAAAAAAGATATGTGAGTGGTCTGTGATCGGTTTTTACTAGAAAGTGTTTGCCATAGATATATGGTCGAAAATGTACTATTGCCCAGTGTATCGCTGCTAACTCTTGTTCTGTTGTGCTCTTATTACTTTCACCCTGTGTGAATGATCTAGATGCGTATGCAACTGGAAGTTGGAGTCCATTATGGCTTTGAGTTAAAACTGCTCCGCATGCTTGCTTACTTGCATCTGTTATTATGCAAAATTCTTTGCTAAAGTCAGGATATTGTAGCAAGATTGGATTCATTAACGCTTGCTTCAAATAATCGAATGCGTTCTGGCATTCTTCTGTCCATTCAAAAGGAACATTCTTTTTACATAAACTCGTTATGTGCCGTGAATAGTCGGCGAAGTTTTTTATAAAACGTCGATAGTAATTGCAGAATGCAACAAATCTTCTAGCGCTATCTGCATCTGTGGGAATTGGATACTTTTGGATGACGTCATATTTCTTGTCATCAGGCAAGATTCCTTTATCAGTGCATTTATGGCCTAAAAAGGTTACTTCATGCATGAAGAACGAACATTTTTCTGGGTGTAATTTCAGGTTATACTTCCTACATATGTCAAAAACGTTTGTTAAATTTTTTAACCATATGTTTTTCGGAGCAACCAATTACAACCAAGTCGTCCATGTATAGGAAAGCTTGCGAAGGTTCTAAGCCAGAGAATGCTATAGTCATCATTCGTTGGAATGAATTGGGCGCTATTTTTAAGCCGTATGGCAGTCGCGTGAAGCGATATGAGCCGTTGCTCGTTGAAAATTACGTTATATTTCTAGAATTTTCATCAAGTTCTATTTGATGAAAACCAGACATTAAGTCTAGACATGAGAAATATTTTGCTCTTCCTAATTGATCGAGTATATCGTCTATTCTAGGGAGCGGAAATTTATCGGACAGTAGTTTTTTATTTATTTGACGATAGTCAATTACTAATCGCCATCTTTTATTATTAGAATCCGGTAGAGCTTTTTTCGGAACAAGTAGCAGTGGGCTGTTGTATTCTGATACAGATGGTTCTACTATTTTGTCTACAATTAGTTTTTGTACTTGGGACTTTATTTCTTCTATGTGGTTGTGAGGGTTTCTGTAGTTTTTTATATAAACTGGTTCATTGTCTTTCAATCTCAATTTTTGTTTATAAAAATTATTTGTTGTAATTGATTCGGTTTCAAGTCCGAATACATCACTGTATTGTATGCATAATTTTTCAAGTGTGTTTTTGAAAAGTGGCGGAAAATTTTTTTTTTGCTTTGCCAATACATTTTCCGTTCTTTCTGTGTTATCGGGTTTAATGACGTTGTAATTTTCTAATGATTCGTATTCTATTTTGTCTAGGTTCACCATTTGATTATTTGCTGTTGTATTTAGTAATCGGACAATAGCCGTGTTAGCTTTTGCTACCATATTTGCTATAAAAATACCAGGTTGAATTTCTTGATTAGGTATTAATATATCAATATCAGACGGACTTATTGAAATTTTACGGACTACTTCAGATCTTGCTGGTAGAAGAGTTGTGTTATTTCCAGCATTGTATGTAATTGGTACATAAATTGGATATTTTAAGTTATTGGGTCTAATTATAAACCAGTCTTAATTTGTTTTGAAGTCAAGTTGGCAATTGTACTTCTAGTATACCATCACATGGTATTGGAAATTTAAAATTAACAACGTGAAAATTGTGTGGTATTACGAATTTTCTTGTTTGAATTTCTGTATTGATCATTCCTATGGAGTGTTCGACTCCTTGGCCTATGCCTTGGATATTTATCTGTTGATCATTATCAACGTTCGTGGATTCTATGACATTTTCTTTTAAAAGTGAAATGTCTGCTCCAATGTCTATTAGGAATGTCAAGTTTTTGTTTGTTTCTACATTTGAAAAATTTGCATATATATTTAGATTGAGATTGATCGAATAAACTAGTTTTGTGTATCTAAAGGTGCTTGTTGGTTTTCCGAAGAACCTTGTGTAATTCGGACATTGTTGTTATTGTTATTTGTGTTGTTATAACTTCTACCTCGATTGGAATTGTTATTACCGCGGTTACCGCCTCCTCGGTTACCTCGATTATTGTTTCTGTTCCTGTTGTAATTGTTATAATTGTTATAATTTCCATTATTGTTTCTGCCTCTATTTGAGTTGCCATTACGGTTGCCTCTATTATGACGACAGAACAATACTGCGTCGCTCTTCCCAGTTGCGTCGGTACAGCTACCAACGAACTTTGAGATAGCGTCGTTCATTGTGTTGAAAGTACCAGCTTTCATTATAAGCTTTACTTTCTCTATGGAACAATTTGTGGTCATAGCCTTGATAGCATGTTGTGTGCTATATTTATTTGCTAGATCAAGTGAAAGTCCATCACTAATATATGCACTTTCAAGAGCCTTAGTCATATGTTCAACCTCTTTTGTATATTGGTTGGCAGTTTTATTCTTTTGTTGAAGGTTCATTAGCTTTGCTGTTATCACTTCAACTGATTCACCCTTTACGTTTCTTCTAAGACTTGAAATTACCTGTGTTATTGTAGTTTCACTGCTTATCAGATTTCTCGCTGTGCCTTTTAATTTGGTTTTTAGAACCGAAACAGCTAGAGATTCATGTTCTCCTTTAATTAAGTTTATTATATTTAAAGCATCTATAAAACTTGTCAAGTTTTCAGCTTTACCATCAAAGTCAGGTATAAGCTTTGATGCTGTATTTAGAAAATCAATATTAGTTTGCGCCATTGTATTTTCTGTTTTAATATTATCGGACAGTTCTTGATCTGATAGTTCAGCTAATGTTAATATAGCTGGAATAGTTAAGTTTAAAATATCTTTTTCTTCGGTATATTTTTCTTCAAGCTTGGTGTCTTCTAAATCAATTTCTTCTGGTTCTATTGATTCAGATTGTTCGTCCGCATCAATCGTTAAGGGGGTATTTAGTATTGTTGGAATTGATATTTCCAAACTAAATTTCCTTTTAACTGTTATCAAGTTTAATCGAAGTTTGATTAATAGTCTTGATAATTTAGACCAGTTTTCTGAATTGATTATTTTCCTATGTTCATATATTAGTTTTCGTGCTTCATTAAAGCAGTCGACTAATATTGACGCATGTTTTTTTGTATTGTATCTGCCTGTATAGGCCTGTTCGGCGATAAGCACTTATAAGACTTATCGAATTGAATTTTTATATTTTTAATCATTGTGCATATTTCATGCCATTCCATTCTTTGTGGATGTGAACTTTTTCTTTAAGATAATGCTAAACTGAACTCTATCATGTTTTTCTCTAATTGCTTTTAGTGTAGCCATACTTTAATTTGATTTTAAAATTTCGCCAATGCTTTAGTTAATATATTTTTGTTTCGTTTTGTAATTCATTATATTTAATTTATTTCATTTCTTTAAGTAACAAACTAAATATGGTATTATTTGTTTCAATGTTGTTTGTGTTCTCTTTTTGATTTGTTAATTTTTGTGTTTTTTCCATTTTTTTGTGTAATTTATATAGTTTTTAAGAACAATTTGCTCACATTTTAACAACAAATATTATTAACAGTGTATGTATTATTGTGTATTTGAGAATATATATATCGCGATGCGATAATATATTTCATTTATTAGACAAACTTTATAACTTAAACAAAACGCGTGTTTCTTTATTCTCTTCTGTCGCTCAATCCTCCGTTAGTAATTAGAGATGGTATTCCTTGTACTGTTCCTATCGATAAAACAATCGTATTTGTTAGAGTTGTCGCTACAGGACTCCCCCGCTAGATGGGAACCTATAAAAATCTTGCTGGACATTTTACTGAGCGTCCAGTTCTCGTTTTTTGTTCTTTCTGCTGCTGTTGGTCTTCTTGCTCGAATTCCTCTCGATTCCAGGCATCTTCGTCAGTTATTGTAGGCGGCGCCGTCACATTCGATGCGTCCAGAAAGGCGGCCTTGAGTCGGTCGATAGAAACCTTGACGTTACGGTTGCCCATTTGAATTAAAAAGAATTTGCTTTGCCTTTCTAACACGGCGTACGGGCCGTCATACGGCGGTTCTAACGGAGCCCGCACGCGATCCACGCGCACGAAAACGTGTGAGGCTTTACTGAGTTCTGCCTTCACAAACGATTCCTTGTTTCCGTGAATCGATGCATGAGACGGCCTTAATGATTGCATTTTTTCCCGCAACAGTTTGATAAATTCGGATTCATCCGGATGGCTGCTCCCCTTCGTAACAAGTTCGCCGGGAAGTCGAAGTTGTGATCCAAGCAACATTTCGGCCGGGGAAGCTCCTAGGACACGTAGCACGAAGTCCAAGCAGTACTAAAGGCAAAACACCGCACCAATCGCTAGTCTCATGGCATTTTATGGCTGCTTTGAGTGTGCGATGCCAACGCTCTACCAAACCATTTGCTTGGGGGTGGTAAGCTGTGGTGCGGAAGTGTTTGACGCCCAGTAAGCGCATCAGTCCAGTAAAGATTGCAGATTCAAACTGCCTGCCCTGATCGCTTGTGATGTGCAGCGGGACGCCAAAGTTAGCTATCCAACCCTCCAGTAGTGTTGTTGCGATCGTTTCCGCCGAAATGTCAGGAATTGGAAATGCTGTGGGCCATCTGGAGAACCTGTCGACACAGGTGAGACAATAGCGATTTCCTCGGGAGACCGGCAATGGGCCGATGATGTCTATGTTAATGTGATCAAATCGTTGGTCTATTGGTCCATAGCTGCCGAGCTCAGATTTGTTATGGCGTTGAATTTTGCACCTTTGACATTGTATACAGCTACGAACGAAGTTGCCAACATCCTTTGTCATCGAAGTCCACACAAACCTCTCTGAAACGAGTCTCTGTGTCGCCTTCCGGGCGGGGTGAGAAAGGGAGTGAATGCACTGCATTACCTGCTTGCGTAACGCAGCCGGAACAAATGGTCGAATTCTACCATCTGGACTGATGTCGCAGTAGAGTGAAAAATTTGCGTTCAGCGGCGTGATACTCTTGAGCTGTAATGATGTGTTGTTTCCCTCTAGCAGTTTTTGAAGTTCCAAGTCGGTCTTCTGCTCCTCGGCAATAGCTTCTAGATCCACCTCGACGACTGCGTTGACTCGTGATAGCAAATCGGCAATCTCGTTGTCTTTGCCACAAACATGGCGAATATCTGTGGTGAATTGACTGATGAAGTCAAGGTGTCGTCCTCGTCTGGGGGGTGTTTTCTCCAATTTCTGAGAGAACGCGTAAATCAACGGCTTGTGATCCGTATACACTACAAATTGCCTTCCTTCGAGGATGTGTTGGAAGTGTTGGATAGACAAATAAATGGCGAGTAATTCTCGATCATACGTGCCATATCTCGATTGGGCAGGATTGAGCTTTTTTGAAAAGAATCCCAAGGGTTGAAGCCTTCCTTCAACTAGCTGATGTACTACCGCGCCGACGGCTTTATCTGAGGCGTCCGTGCTGAGTGAGAAGACTGCCTTTGGAGACGGAAAAGCAAGCAGAGTAGCGTTTGCAAGTTGATCTTTACAATGTTGGAATGCCTCCAATGAATCCGTTGTCCAATCGACTGGAGTTTTGTCGTTTTTCTTGTTGCCTTTAATAAGCGCCTGTAGCCTGACTTGAACGTGAGCGGCCTTTTTTGATAAATGGGCGATAGTAGTTAATCATTCCCAAAAACTTCTTTAATTCGCTAGTTGTGCCGGGTTGTGGAAATTCACGAATTGCCGAAACTCTGGATTCGGATGGCAGGATTCCCCTTGCGTCAATCTTGTGGCCCAAAAACTGCACTTCTGATTTGCTGAATTGGCACTTGCCGATGTTGATGGTTAAATTGTTTTTTTGCAGGCGTTCAAAAACTGTTCGCAAATGTCGTCCATGCTCCTCCGTATTGGCTGATGCGATCAGGATATCGTCAATATATACAAATGCGAAGTCCAAATCGCGCAGAATACTATGCATAAACCTTTGGAATGTTTGCGAAGCGTTTCGAAGCCCAAAAGTCATGTAGCAGAACTCGAATAAACCAAAAGGAGTCGTTATTGCCGTCTTGGGAATGTCCTTAGTCTCGATCGCTATATGATGATAAGCTTTCTGCAAATCGATGACTGAGAAAACGCGTTTGTTGTGCAGTATGTTGGTGACGTCATGTACAAACGGGATCGGATAGCGATCGGGTACAGTTTTCGCGTTTAATGCTCTGAAGTCCCCACAAGGTCTCCATTCGCCGTTGGTTTTCCGCACCATGTGAAGCGGGCTCGCCCAGTTGCTGCAGGATGGCCGACAAATTCCTTGTTTGACCATGTATGCAAATTCTTTTTTGGCTGCGGCGAGCTTTTCGCCTGATAGTCTGCGTGGCCGTGAAAAAACCGCAGTGCCGCTGGTCTCGATGAGATGAGTTACATTTGAGGGAGACGGCTGCGTGTTGTGATTTTGAATTACAAGTTGCTTGAATTCGTTAAGCAGGCTGGCGACATCGTTGCTTAAGACGCGAAATACGGATGTATCGTTCTTCATAATTGAAGTTTTCTTCTGCAACTTCTGTGGTGCTTGTGGGTCAATCAAAGCCCGTCGCTTTGAGTCGACTAGTAGGTCATAATGACCAAGAAAGTCGGACCCGATGATTGGCGAGGATACATCAGCCAGTACAAAAGTCCACAGAAAGTCTCGGCAGAGACCGAGTGATAGCTTTAGGCGTTTCTCACCAAACGTTTTGATAGGTGTGCCATTCGCTGCAACTAAGCTAAAGGTTTTTTCGATGTTTAGTTTGTCCCTTGGGTGCGCTGGTAAAACTGAGATGTCAGCGCCTGTGTCGATTAAAAAATTACGTTGTGTGCCCTTGTCGTATACTGTGATTCTTGCCACTCGACACGAATCTCCTGCTTCGGCGGGCGATGGAGCAGGAGAGGCTTCTAGTTTTTAGGCCATGGATTTTAAAAAATTCATGGACTATTGTGTTTGTCGGAACGGAAATGTGCGTAACAGGCAGAAGGAGGCATCTCCGACCCCATAAACTATATATATTCTTGCTCAGGATCACAAGCCGAGTCGATTGAGCCATGTCTGTCTGTCCGTCTGTCCGTCTGTCCGTCTGTCCGTCCGAATGAACACCTAGATCTCGGAAACTATAAGAGCTAGAGTCATGAAATTTTGTGACAACATACGTATATATTGCAGTGTCTCAAAGTTTTTTTTGAAATTTGGACACGCCCCTTCCCGCCTTAGAAAATCAGTAATAACTATTTAAAAACTACAATATTAGCTCAACAACCAAAGTTGTATATCTTACATGACAAATACCCTGCCACGGACGTTATGTGAAAATTTCATTTAAATCGGACTATAAATAAGTGAGATATGATACGAATTAAACTCACTTACAAATCTAGCGTCAGACACACAGCATTTTATTATTAAACTTTTTGTTTGCATTGTATGGTAACAGAATTGGTTCACAATGCAACTTTGCCGATGGGCCAAGGAGTGAGGCAATAGCCGAGTGGTTAGAGTGGCGGACGGCTGCGCGAGGGTGCGTGAGTTCAACTCCCGGTTGAGGCGGGTGGGAATTTTTTTCTTTTTTATTATTAATTGTTTTGTTTATTTTTATTTTAATTTGTTTTTTTTTTTTATTTTATTCTAATAAACTAAAAGAAAAGTTACTGTCAAACAAATTAAATTATTTAATTATTTAATTAAATTTCATTTATAATGGCCTCCCCGTGGTGTTCCCTGGGCTCTGATTATATTTGATAATCGGTAGCAAATTCGAGCGGCGATTCCATACCGTTAAAATTTTTATTACGGTATAATATGATAATCCATGGCCTTGTACAGTCAGCACCTGACTGTAGCGTTCGACTGGTTTGCATTGGGGACAAAAGAGCAGGGCGGCTTGCATTTAGTTGCTTTCCTGCCAAATTTTGTGTGATACCAACACAGAGATGGCGACTTAGATCGTTCTTTTGAACGTGACCGAGAATGGAAGCGCTTCTCCAATTTTGCCAGGCGATCTACTATTTCTTCCACAGAATCAGCTGGTGTAGTTGTGGCCATGTAGAGCTGCTCGCGTCCCGCGACCTCAAGCACTCTGTCAGCCAGTTTTGCCACACCTTGCAAGTCTTCATTCGATGTCTGCAAAATGGCGCGTACATTTTGCGGCAAGCGCTGCATCCATAGGGACTTCAGGAGATCGTCATTCATCCGACCGTTGGCTAAGTTGCGGAGCTCATTAAGTAGCTGTGATGGGCGGCGATCGCCCAAGTCTAAACCCGTGAGCAGTTTCTGCATTTTTGTGTGTTCATTTTGTCCAAATTGCTCCATGATCCGGCGTTTTATGTTCATATATAAGTCCGACGGGGGTGGGGATAAAATTGCGTCAGTGACTTGTGCAATTATATGCGACTCCATCGACGCCACCAAGGTGTTGAATTTTGTTAAATCCGCGGTAATTCCCGACACGCAAAATTGCGCCTCAATTTGGGCGAACCAAATCTCGGGACGCTCGGGCCAGAATGGGGGAACTTTTACTGACACCTTGTTGACCTCTGTTTGCACCACTGCATGTGGTACAGTCGAGGATGCGCCGTCAGCCGAGTTGTTGTCAGATGCGTTTTGCGAAGTTCTTGCCATGATGAAATAATTTGCGTCGTTGCGAAATTCGCGTGAGCCTCGTGCAAATGTATTTGTGACCAACTCTTCGACTCTTAAGTCGAATTGATTTAATTTTTGTGATTTGCGAAGCCTAAGATCACGTCGGGGTCACCAGTTATCGCGATGCGATAATATATTTCATTTATTAGACAAACTTTATAACTTAAACAAAACGCGTGTTTCTTTATTCTCTTCTGTCGCTCAATCCTCCGTTAGTAATTAGAGATGGTATTCCTTGTACTGTTCCTATCGATAAAACAATCGTATTTGTTAGAGTTGTCGCTACATATATATTTTTAATTTGTATTTTATAACTATTTTCGGTCAATTTTTCTAATTACTTTGCATTTACTTTTTTTTTTACAATTTTTCCTGCCTAGTGTTTTGTATAGCTTTACGGGCTATACTTCTAATCGAGCGGAGATGGTTCCGCACAATTTTATAAATTTTCTTATTATAATAATTAAAATAATACTGATGATTGCTGCTCTATGTTCCATCCGCGTCAGCTGGTCGTCGCCGGTTTGGCTACGCTGACGCTCCCCTCGTAGGCGAAAGTGGCGGAGCGCGGAAGTGGCGGTGTGCCCCTCTCGCTGTTGTTGTTACTGCTGCTGATGTCCTGGGCCTATTGGCTCAGGCGGGGCCGGCGCTGCTCTTCGCACAGGTCCTTATTTTCAAGCATGTAGATACGCATGCTGCAGCGTACAACGGTCCAGGACAGTCGTTTGGGCAGACGTCCGGCTTTTTCGGCAACGGCTTGGGAGATGGTGGTTTTTTAATTAAATTTTCATTTATATGTTTTATATTTGCTGAGTGAGTTGTGGGATAGAGCTTTCTTTGCTGGAGGTTTTCTTTCAGAAAATCAAGTTCGGCAGTTAATTTCTGTGCCGTTGCCCATGGGGGCGGCGTTTTATTGGTATATAATAGCCACTTGATGTGTGCTATTCTTTTATTTATTTTGTTTTTCTGACCTCCGCGTTTGCCCATTGCCACACTCTACTCACTCAGTTTTTCTTTGTTTCTCCAGTCTCCAATCTCCGCCGCACGTGTTTGCGGTTTGCCTCTCACACTTGTTGTTGTTGTTGATGCTGCTGTTGTGACTGCTTCTGCTGCAGTTGTTGCTGCTGCCTATGCTGAGCTGCTGCTGCTGCCTATGCTGAGCTGCTGCTGCTGTTGTTGATGTTGTTGTTGCTCATTTTATGTTCGTTGATTTTATGTTGTTGTTGTTGATTTTATTTTCGTTGGTACATGTGACTGTTTCGTCGTACTTGTCACTTGTAACTTTTTATTGGTTTTTTTTTTTTTTATATGTATATATATATATGTGTGTGGCTCGATTGTCACGGTCGCCATGTAAGGAAACAATTATCCTGTTGAATATTTATTATTTTTATTGAGTGTTGGAGGCAGCGAAGGTGCCGCTTCCAACGTTCAGTTGAATCTGATCTTTACATTGTTTTCTTAGGATCTAAGTAAGCCTAAGTATCATTGCGGAGAGAGACGGTTATGTATATGCTAAATGTTATGCTTAATGTTATGCTAAATGTATATGTATTAAGTTGCGGTGTTTGGCTCTCTTAAGCTGGAGTGCTATGGTATATGCATACTCTTGAGTTCGGCCACGTGGTCGGTGAGTGTAACAGAATGCAGACACTTGCACTTTCTGTGAGCGCGCCGATCGACTCTCTTTATGTAAACACTGTAACAGGGTGTTACAGTGAATTCACTATGTACTCTTGGTACAGTAGATATTTAATATGTATGCATACTACAATGCTGCCGCGAATTTAGAGAATTTGTCGATCAAAGTCAGGTTATATGTGTTGTTGATACAATAAATGTCGATGTGGATTATGTCAAGGGGTTTTTCAGGTGTTGGGGGTAATTAAGAATGAGATTTTCTGGGGGTGTCTGTCGTATTTAAGTCTAAGGCAAGTTTCACATTGGTTGATTAACTGTAAAATTTTGTTCTTCATGTGGGGGAAAAAGTATTCGCGTTTTAAGTGAAGAAAAGTCTCGTCGATGCCTCTGTGATTGTTGTTGGTGTGATAGTCGGAGATAATTTTATCCTGTTCTTGAGTTGTCGTTATTTCCGTAAGGAAAGAAGTACAGCTAATTAGTTTGAATGCTGGGTTATTAGAGAAGTATACGGCGTATACTTGTTCTAGTACTTTGAGAATGGTTTCGTCAGCAAAAACGGCGCATGTCTTATTTGGCTTTAATGTTTGCTTGAGTATGTTTGCACAATCGTTAAAGTCGAATAAGGGCTTGTAGTATTCTCTTCTAATTTTATGTTTAAAGGGTGTAACTGTTAAGTGCTTATTATCTGGGGAAATTTTTAGAATAAGTTGAACGTTAAAATCGTTGAGGGGCTTGTCGGATTTAGGGAGATTAGGGGTAGGTTCGGGAACCGCTTCGTTATGGTTCAGGTTAGCGACTGCCCTGCTTAATGCATCGGCTATGACATTTTGGGAGCCTTTTTTGTGAACTATCTCAAACTCGTATTCTAGCAATTGAAGCCGCCAACGGATGATTTTAGAGTTAGGCTCTTTGAAGTTCATTAGCCAAATAAGGGGTTTGTGGTCTGTCACAATAGTAAACTTCTTACCGAACAGATATGGTCTGAAATACTGTATGGCCCAAATGATTGCCAGCATTTCTTTTTCTATGGTCGAGTAGTTTATTTCGGTGTCATTGAGGGTTCTCCTGGCGAAGCAGACTGGCTTATCACTTTGTAGTGTACCCTGAGACAAGACGGCTCCAAGGGCGAAGTTGCCTGCGTCTGTTGTCAATATGAAATTTTTTGAGAGGTCTGGGTACTGAAGTATGGGGTCGTTTGAGAGTAGGGTTTTTGAAAATTCGAAAGCTTTCAGAAATTCGTCGTCTATTGAAACGGGTTTTTTACCCTTCAGTTGTTTTGTCATTGGTTTAGTGATACGGGCAAAGTCTTTTATGTGTAATATCCAAGAAGTCCCAGGAAGGATTTAATCGCTTTCCTGTTCTTGGGGCAGGGGTAGTTTTGAATGGCCGAGATTTTGTTGGGATTGGGTTTTATGCCTTGCTCCGTAATTATATGCCCTAAGAATTCTATCTCTTTGCGGAGGAAGTTAGATTTTGATACTTGTACTTTTAAGTTGGCTTTTTCTAACTTGGTGAGGACTTGGTCGAGGTGTAAAATGTGTTCTTGAAGGGAGGGTGAGAAGATGGTAATGTCATCCAAATAGACTAAACAGGTGGGCCCAACTAGATCGCCTAGGATATTATCCATCACTCTTTGGAAGGTTGCTGGAGCGTTCTTAAGACCGAAGGACATACGCACGAACTCGTAATGTCCTCCTTCTACAGTAAAGGCTGTTTTGGCAATATCTTCAGGTTTCATTTCAATTTGGTGAAATCCGCTAGCCAAGTCGAGTGTGAAAAGTATTTTGCTTTCCCGATACGACCTTATATGTCGTTAATGTTTGGAATTGGGTACCTGTCGGAGACTGTCTTATCGTTCAGTTTCCTGTAGTCTATGACCAGCCTCCATTTTTGATGTTCGTTCTAGGGTGTCTTTTTGGGGACTACCCAAACAGGATCGGACCAAGGGGAGAAACTAGACCTGATTATGTCTTGGTTTAACATAAGGTCGATTTGTTTTTTGACTTAATTTGCAAATTATGCGGAACAGCAGGAGGGGCGGGTTGAATCGCCTTGTGAAACTATTTTAATTGAGCCTCTTCAAGCAAAGGTTTCAAGTGCGGAACGTGGACGTCCCAAAATTGACTTTGCTGAGTCCTCAAAAAGGACGAAACGTCGGCGGTTAGCGCTGCTGGAAAAACACGATGAGTCTGCAGCTTCTGTGTTACGCTTATCCGACACTCCACCGATCCTAAAGTCTTGCGAACCAGATATTGAAAAGGTTTTATCGCTTTTAATGGAGACTGGTATAACCAAACACCAATACTTGGTATTTCGAGAATTTGTGAATAATGAAGCTTCGTGCAATATATTGCCTAGCAATGAGAAAATTCTCAAACTGAAGAAGTCAAGATACCCAAATGACATAACAGTAGGTGAAACATACGCAGAAGTGGAGCTGCAGAGTCTTCTAGACAACACAGCTACAAGTATTTTACAGCTTCAAAATACTGTTATTGAAAATTGTCTGGATGGAGTGGAGGATAATTTAACATTAATTGGAAAATGGGGCTTTGATGGCAGTACTGGTCATAGTGAATACAAGCAAAAGTTTTCCAACTGTAATGACGATGATAGATGTATTTTTGCAACGTCGTACGTCCCACTTCAGCTTTTAGCTGAAAGCAGCTCCAAAATAATATGGAAAAATCCTAGACCATCTTCTACTCGCTATTGTAGGCCAATCAGGATTCAATTTAAAAAGGAAACTGCCTCACTATCCGTTGAAGAGGAACTATACTTCAAAAAGAAAATAGAGAATCTAATGCCAACTGAATTTCAAGTTCCCAATAAAAAGTTATTCATCAACCATACCCTGCAACTTACTATGGTAGATGGTAAAGTGTGCAACGCATTAAGCAATACGCCCTCTATGAAATGTTTTATATGCGGTGCAAAACCAACGGAAATGAATCAATTAGAAAAATGTCTAGAAAAAAACGTTGATGAAAAGTATTTTGAATTCGGCTTATCACCACTTCATTCGTACATACGCTTTTTAGGCCATGGATTTTAAAAAAATTCATGGGCTATTGTGTTTGTCGGAACGGAAATGTGCGTAACAGGCAGAAGGAGGCATCTCCGACCCCATAAACTATATATATTATGAATCAGTATCAGTAGCCGAGTCGATTGAGCCATGTCTGTCTGTCCGTCTGTCCGTCCGAATGAACACCTGGATCTCGGAAACTATAAGAGCTAGAGTCATGAAATTTTGTGACAACATACGTATATATTGCAGTGTCTCAAAGTTTTTTTGAAATTTGGACACGCCCCTTCCCGCCTTAGAAAATCAGTAATAACTATTTAAAAACTACAATATTAGCTCAACAACCAAAGTTGTATATCTTACATGACAAATACCCTGCCACGGACGTTATGTGAAAATTTCATTTAAATCGGACTATAAATAAGTGAGATATGATACGAATTAAACTCACTTACAAATCTAGCGTCGGATACACAGCATTTTATTAAACTTTTTGTTTGCATTGTATGGTAACAGAATTGGTTCACAATGCAACTTTGCCGATGGGCCAAGGAGTGAGGCAATAGCCGAGTGGTTAGAGTGGCGGACGGCTGCGAGAGAGTGCGTGAGTTCAACTCCCGGTTGAGGCGGGTGGGAATTTTTTTTTTTTATTAATTGTTTTGTTTATTTTATTTTAATTTGTTTTTTTTTTATTTTATTCTAATAAACTAAAAAGAAAAGTTACTGTCAAACAAATTAAATTATTTAATTATTTAATTAAATTTCATTTGTAATGGCCTCCCCGTGGTGTTCCCTGGGTTCTGATTATATTTGATAATCGGTAGCAAATTCGAGCGGCGATTCCATATCGTTAAAATTTTTATTACGGTATAATATGATAATCTATGGCCTTGTACAGTCAGCACCTGACTGTAGCGTTAGTATTTTTTGAGTACAGTAGTTATATAATGCGGGTTCTGGGACAAAAAGTAGGGTGAGGGATTTTCTAGGACAAAAAGTAGGGTGAGGTAGTTTCCGGTAGAAAGGTACGTGAGGGATAAAAAGGGTCAGGTGAGGGGTAAAAAGGATCAGGTGCGGGGTAAAAAGGGTCAGGTACGTGAGGTGATCCTCAGTCACGTAGGTAAAAAAGGTCAGGTGAGGGAAAAAAGGATCAGGTGCGGGGTAAAAAAGGTAAGGTGTAATATGGGCGCGGGTTCTAGGACAAAAAGCGGAGTGAGATGGTTTCCGGTAAAAAAGGTTAGGGACAAAAAGGTAAAAAAGGTTAGGGTCAAAAAGGTATGTACGTGAGATGGTTCCCAATCACTGAGGTAAAAAAGATCATGTGTAATATGGGGGCGGGTTCTAGAGTGTGTGTAAATGAAGGTAATGTGTTGTGAGGAGGGGGATTAGGTAATAAAGGATCCTAATAAACATGTCGATCGGTTAATTGTGGGTCATAATAGGGATAATTAATGGGTTTTAGCTATATCAGTAGGTG
>JAEIFN010000209.1:0-35724 GCA_018903675.1 Zaprionus capensis | reverse complement strand
GCACGCACCTCACAAAAGGGATAATGTACACATTAACTTGTTGAACAAGGGTCTCCCGCACTGTCAAATATCAATAAGATATCTTAAGTCACACGCTTCTATGCACTGGCGCCTGCGTACACACATTCACCCTCTAACACATACGCATGCTCACCTCTCAACCTTTAGTACCGTACACGCGTAGCGTGATCATGCATGCTCAGTTTCACATGCTCACACTATCAACCTTTAACACTTCCCACACTATTTTATCACCTACTGATATACCCAAAACCCATTAATTATCCCTATTATGACCTACAAATAACCGATCGACATGTTTATTAGGATCCTTTATTACCTAATCCCCCTCCTCACAACCCATTACCTTCATTTACACACCCTCTATAACCCGCACCCATATTACACCTGACCTTTTTTACCTACGTAACAGGGGACCACCTCACGTACCTACCTTTTTATCCCTCACGTACCTACCTTTTTACCCGTCACCGACCTTTTTATCCCTCACGTACCGGAAACACCTCACTCCACTTTTTGTCCCAGAACCCCATTTCCTATCTACTTATATGTATATACTATAATTTCGCGCCTACCTAAATAAATGACCACCACCAACTATATAGAGACATATACCTACATATATGTTCACTTTCATATACATATGTAGGTATATGTCTATATATGTCGGTATACATACATATGAAGTTTAGTATTCACTAACAAATTATTATCGCAAGAATAATAAATAATAATAAACAAAAACGGCAACATTTATATTAGGTGGTAATATAAAATTGGTGGCTTATATATTTATTGAATAATTTAGTGTGTGTGTAAATGCAAATTATCTGTTTCCGATCTTCGGTTAGCGCATATATTTACATATTGACCGCTAACTTGGAACATCTGTGAATACATAAACTGCATATGTATGTGCATATTAGGTTTTTTGCATATACACACATACATTTGTTGTTGCGTTCGTTCACCTCGAACCTTCCTTTGGGCTCACATACTTTCGTTGTTTCGACTTCGCTTGCATTTGGCGCTGCTTGCATTTCGTCACCCCGCACCCCGCATATTCTATTGCTGTCTTCAAACGTAGCACAGAAAACGTTTGATTTGATTTTCGTTTTCTCTTGTTTCTCTTTTTGTTTGTTTGATATACATACCACTTAGAGTGCATATATTCCCTCGTTACATTGCATACCCGGCACCCCGCATTATACATTGCTGCCTACAAAAGTAGTTAGTTGCTTTATTTCGGATCGATTGGATCACTTTCGATTGTTTGCTCACACAACGCATAGTTTGCGCTTGTGTGTAAATTAACAAACTCGCGAACGCGTGATGGAAAAAAATTTATTTTATTGTGACGCCGCATGAAGCGCGCCACATAGTATTAATATAACTTGTATATATAATATAAGGTATTCTTAAGTCGAATATACCCCGCAGTATTTATAAACCAGACATAGGCAGCGTAGGCAAAGACAGGGGCATAGACAGGGACAAGGAATCAGGGTACATAACAGAGCAAAACACCAGACACTCGACGCCCATGTCCAGCGCACAAGTTACGAGTTACGGTACCTCGGTACCCAGAGCTCGAACACTTGCACGCATAACGGTGCCTCGGTACCCAGAGCCTGTGCGTTTGCACACTTTTTGCACAACAACAACCACGAACAGCGAAAACTCGTGCATGGACAACGGCACCGGCAACGGCATCGCGACCAAATTTCGGGCAGCGGCGCCAGACAAACGGCGACGCTAGATCAGTAGCGACGCTCAGCAAGCAGCGACGCTAAGCCAGCAGCGACGCTCAGCCAGCAGCGACGCTCAGCCAGCAGCGTTGTTTATGATACGCTCTTGATCGAGAATTTTGTTGACACTTGAAGAGTTCTAATTAGGATGGTGACTAAGTGGTTAAGTGCTGCTATCATTGAACCTACTGGGGAAAACATTGTAAAGGCAGTACTTGACGCGTTAATCAAGTGGAATATTATAAACAAAATCGGCGCAATGAGTTTTGACACAACTTCATCAAATACGGGATCTAAATTAGGAGCGACTGTCTTTCTTCAAAAATTTTTATTTAAAAAGCTTCTTCAATTTCCTTGCCGACATCACATATATGAACTTATTTTGAAAGGCGTTTTTGAGTTGAAGTATGCCTTAAGCAGTGCTCCCGAGGTACTTTTGTTCAACCGTTTCGCAGCAGCCTAGCCCAAGATAAATCAAAAGCTTTACAACTCTGGATTGGATGATCCTGTAATTCGCAAAATTATAATCCAGGAACAGGAGCTTTCTCTTAAACAGTTTTGTCATTTGCAACTGCAGCTAAAATCGTATAGCAGAGCAGATTATCAGGAACTTCTTCATTTGTCACTCGTCTTTCTTGGAGAAAACTACACTTTCGATGTTGCAGTTCAACGACCAACGCCAGGTTTATGGGTAAAGCAATTTACAGTCTTAAAATATTTTTATTCCGCGGTCAATTTAAGTTGAATAAGCGAGAGATGATTGCACTGCGAGATATTTGCTTATTTATTATACTTTTGTACATAAAAGTATGGTATGAATGTACAAATGCAATCAGTGCTCCAAACTAGGACTTGCAGTTTGTGAAATATGTCCTTATGTACGGAGACATTGATATTGCGGTGTCTGAAAAAATAATTTCCAAAATGAAAAGTCATTTGTGGTATTTATCGCCGAAAGTAGCTGCCTTAGCATTTTTCGATCCTACAGTGACAGTTGATGAAAAAAGAAATATGATTTACCAAATAAAAGCAGAGGAGCCGAAAATAAAGATTTTGGAGGAAAGGCGTATTTTAGACGCCTTCGACTTGCGATGCAGCTCTATAAATGACTTAATCTGTTACAAAAGCAGTTACTTTTTCGATGCATTCGGGCTATTCAGCAGTTTCCTAAAACATGATCCACTAACCTGGACAGAAAATGACGATTATATCGAGTCATTTTATTTTTGTGCTGGTTTGTTTGTTGTCAACGGTACTGCTGATCTTGGCATAAAATTTATGAAGGACTACAATCGAATTTTGACAAAAAATGAGGAGGAAAAACAACTTATTCTTCAATTCGTTGAAGAACATTGCATTGTAAAAAAAGACTTATGAAATTGTGTTCAGAAAAATGTGTTTGTAAATATATAGAAATACATTAGCAATAATAAAATTAACATACTTTACTGGCGTTTATAATTTTTATGTGCTTGTAACTTATTCTGGCTATAATCAGGTTTACTAAATATTACAAATTAACTTACAAATAAACAAAAGAATAAGTTGGTAAACTATTTTTTAAGAAGTTAGACAAAAAAAGTTTACGTATGAGTAATTTTTCCATATAAACCAAATTTTCCAACTTTGGGGCGATTTGGCGGCCATTAAACATTATCCGATCGGCCCCAATTTTTTTGTAGGTTGTTTTGGGCCCTAGTATAAATGAATTCTGCCCAGCGATTTGAAATTTATTTTTAAGGTCCAGTCTAATAAGCAAGTTAGATTTACATAGTCAGCGCCGTTGTGAGGGTAGCTCACAAAGATTGTGACACTTATTCCTTCTTGACTTTTACAAGTGTTTCCTTTATTCAACATGTCTGAGACCGAAAAGACAAGTGGAAAGCCTGAAATCAACAAGACAAGTTCAAAATTACAAATGTGATTGCAAAGATTTGACAAAGTTAGTGCTGATATTGCTCGTATGCAAACAGCAATTAAAGCAATGACCATTTCGTCTGATAAAACAGAGTAAGCATGCCGATTACAGCTTTTAGAAGGTTATACACAAAAGGCAATGGATTTACAGAGTGATCTGGATTACTTTAGCCCTCTTAATGATGCTACAGGGCCCTTAGAGGACTTATGTGTCGTCACAAGAGCATTGTATATTTATTTATTTATTTATTTTATTTATTTTTTATTTATTTAAAGTCAACTAAGAGCAGTCGACTGTAGGTCAGAACGAGAGCAACAGTCGCGCAAAACGCGACAGTGGGATACCCTTCGACGTATGTTCCCGTGTAGTTTAATTTGTTAAATTCATACACATATGCATATGCACATGCTTTGAAATTAATCCCGACAGATGGCGTTCGCGCTTCGCGCTCACCCGCCTCCTTGTTCGCTGACAGAAGCACTTGGTTCATACTTTATTAAATAACTTCTGAGATTATTGTCCGATCGGATTGTAATTTGGAGACTACGTAGATATTTACTTCATTCAGCTTAGTATATGTTAAAGTCAGAAAGTTGTATCTTTTATACTTACTTACGCTTACAAATTGAGTTTAAAAATTAAATTATTGATTTGTGGCGGCGGTGGGCGTGGCACCTAACATTTGAAATAAATTTGATCTGCGCCGAGTACATAGAAACCTTCTTTCCAAATTTCGTGTCTCTAGCATTTATAATAGCTGAGGTCTGTGTGTTCATCTGGTCAGACGGACATCCGGACAGACAGACAGACATGGCTCAATCGACTCGGCTAGTGATTTTGAGTAAGAATATATATACTTTATGGGGTCTTCCACGCCTCCTTCTGCCTGTTACATACATTTGCACAAAGTTAGTATACCCTTTTTTGACCATTTTCAATGGGTATAAAAATATAAAAATTAATATTACATTTTTTTATATTTAAATTAAATATGAATTAAAAGTTAAAAAAACCAATATAAATACATATGTAAAATTAAAGTTAAAATTTACGTTAAGCAGTAAAATTTTAAAAAGAAATTAAATTTTAAATTTTGAAACTGGGACTAACAAATTAGCCGAACCAACATTTGTTGCAGAGGATTGGGGAAACCCAATCAGATCGGTAGTGGTTAGTTAGGTTAGTTGTTAGGGTTAAATGTTAATAATGATGGCAGTTTTAATAGCTATTAGGGAACACTCCGAGTAAATTACTCCAAAAAGTTTATTGTAATCAGAGCAGAGAATTCGGAAAGGCTCATGCAGACTATAATTGTTATTGCAGAAATCAAGCAAAAGAGGTGCAAAATTTCTGGTTAATCTAGAGGGGATAGAGAAGTTAATTTGATTAAGCAAGATCAAGGAATCGATATCATACTTAATCAACTAAACAAAGAACATGACACCCAACATTAAGCGGCGGTTAGTAAGAGAAGTTAAATTTATTAGAAGTTGTCTACTAGAATAAGAGGGTAAATCAACTCCAGAGACCCAGTTAAAACCACGAAGAGCAAAATGTAAAAATTTTTTTTTGCACAGACTCAATTCTGTCTTGGTGAACATGATATTGCGGTGACCAAATGCAAGAACCATATCCAAGAATCGGGCGAACAAGGGAGGTATAAAGCAACTTTGTTGTATGTTTAAGCCGAAACTCGCTGCCGAAAAGTAGGCAGCATATCGGCGTAAACAGTGCGAGAGTCACCAAGGGCTCTCGCGCTCTTTTATCCAACATATGTTAAGTTAGGCTTAAGATATACCATATTATGTACAAGAATTAGTTTTGAAAATATAAGTGAAGTGAACGCCACGCGCCCCGCATTGTCTCTTTTTATCGATTCGATTTGTTTTTCGCGTCAGTTTCTATTGAATTTAATATAATAAAATACGATTAAGTATTGTATATTATAAGCCAGCCCATCAACCAAATAGCGAAATATTTTTATTGTTGTTTGACACTTCAATAATTATTTTGAATTTAATATAATAAAATACGATTAAGTGTAAACATTTTATCCAACATATGTTAAGTTAGGCTTAAGATATACCTTATTATGTACAAGAATTAGTTTTGAAAATATAAGTGAAGTGAACGCCACGCGCCCCGCATTGTCTCTTTTTATCGATTCGATTTGTTTTTCGCGTCAGTTTCTATTGAATTTAATATAATAAAATACGATTAAGTATTGTATATTATAAGCCAGCCCATCAACCAAATAGTGAAATACTTTTATTGTTGTTTGACACTTCAATAATTATTTTATTTAAGCAACCAATAGAACCAACCGCAGTGTCTCTTGGTCTGCAACCGAATAGAACGATTACTCTAAAACATGTGACTGCATGTGAATGCATGTGAATGGTAAACCATGCCATGTGAATGACAAACAACGACATGGTCTTCTTAATTCAAAACTATGTATAAGTGTGACTTTTGTATTTTCAACATAAAAATTACACTGATACAAACTGATTAAAAATTAATGAAATGAAAAATTACTTTCAGACGAGTGCATGCGTTTTCTAATGGTTGTATTCTTATTCTTTTCTTTTTTCTCTGGGGCTACTTTTATTGAACCAGCATTTGCTGCAAAGAATTGGGGAAACCCAGTAAAACCCAATTAGTTCAATCAAATAAAAATTTAACAAGATTCACTTAAATAAACATAGTAATAGTTAGTCTAGTAATTATTTTGGTTTGATTATGGTTATATACATATATATAAAAGATTCAGACTTCATATAAAAATTCATTTTGCTCATTTAGATTATTTTGATCATTCAAGATTCAGTAAGATAAACATAGTAATGATTAGACTAGTAATTGTTTGATTTGATTATAGTTATACATATATAAAATATTTAGACTTCATATAAAAATTCATTTTGCTCATTCAGATTATTTTGATCATTCAAGATTCAGTAAGATAAAAATAGTAATGATTAGACTAGTAATCGTTTGATTTGATTATGGTTATACATATATAAAAGATTTAGACTTTATATAAAGATGAATTTTGCTCATTCAGATTATTTTGATCATTCAAGTTTCGGTTAGCCCCAGTTGGTCTCGCAGTACAATGAATCTGGCAGTTGGTAGTGGCTTTGTCAAAATATCAGCCAATTGTAAATCTGTGGAAAGATACTTAACACAAATTAGTTTGTTTTCAATTTGTTCTCTGGTAAAATGATATTTGATATCTATGTGCTTAGTTCTCTTGTGGCATGTGGGATTATTGGCTATACTTATACAACCTTGGTTATCCTCGAAAATAACTATTGGACCATTTAATTCTAATTTCATTTCATTTGTTAATGATTTTAGCCATAATGCTTCCCTTACTCCTTCGAATAAGGCCATATATTCAGCTTCGGTAGATGAAGCAGCAACAGATTTTTGTTTCATAGTACTCCAGCAAATTGAACAATTTTCAAACATTTTAAATATATACCCTGTAGTACTTCTTCTGTCAGTCTCATTTCCGGCCCAATCAGAATCAACATACCCCATAAGAATTTTATTTACTTTCAAATTCCTTTTAAATGATAACTTTAAATTGACAGTTCCTTTTAGATATCTTAAAATTCGTTTAAGACATTGCCATAATTCTCTATTATTGTAGTTAGTATATCGACTTAAGATACTTATCGATGTACTTAAATCCGGTCGTGTACATAACATTACGTACATTAAACAACCAATCAAATTCCTACATGGTGCTTCATATGACTCTTCTACTTGCAAAGCCTCATAATTTATTTTGCTTGGAAGAGGAGTCCCAACTGGATTACAATCTTCCATATTGAATTTTCTTAAAACATTTTTAATATATGCAGATTGACTGAGACAAATTTGATCATTTTTTCTTTCAATTTTTATGCCAATAAAATATCGTATTTCATTTAGATCGGTCATTTGAAACTTATTCAAAAGATATGTTTTAAATTTAGACATTCTTTCGGAATCACTAGTAGAAATTATTATATCGTCAACATATAAGAGTACATATATATTTTTATGTATATCTCCTTCATTCAAAATATATATACATCTGTCCACTTCTAGACTCCGAAATCCAAAATTTTGTAATGCACTTTCAAACATCTCAAACCAGCATCTTGCAGCTTGTTTTAGACCATAAATGGCTTTATTAAGTTTACATACTTTATTTCCATCATACTGGGTTAAACCTTTTGGAATTTTTATATAGATTTCATCTTTTAGTGCTCCATTTAAAAAGTCTGTTTTGACATCCATCTGATGGATCAATAAATCATATTGATTTGAAAAAGCTAAAAGATATCTAAAACTAGAAATTCGTGCAACTGGTGCAAAAGTCTCAGCATAATCCATCATATATTCTTGGGTGAATCTCCTGGCTACCAATCTTGCCTTATATTTAAGTAAATTACCATTTTCATCTTGTTTTATACTAAAAACCCACTTGCAACCTACTATGTTTCTATCCTTAGGCATTTGCACTAAGCACCATGTATTATTTACAAAATGAGAATTCAGTTCGTCTTTAATGGCATTCTCCCACAAAGTTCTGTCATCACGAGTTTTAATCTCTTCATATGTATTGGGAATATCATTTAAACACATTTGGGTATTCATCAGACACTTTTCTAAAAATCTATATGATAACTTTGGTTTATCTTTAATTCTCTCACTGCGTCTAATTTGTTCTTGATTTTTATTTTCTTTTATTTTATCACCAGTTTCAGCCACTGGATCGGTATTCTCGAGACAAGTGGAATTTTCATTTAGATTTTCATCAGACTTCGAATCCGTAGATTCACAATTTTCCTGCAATGGAAAATTCGACTCTTCATTCTCTTCAATTAGAGAATCACTGTATTGGTCAAAAACATTATGTTTTTCCACAGAGTCATTTTCATTTGAAGTCACCGATTTCATATTTATTTCATCCACCACTACATCTCTAGCTGTCATAAATTTTCTCAAGTTCTCATTCCACAGCTTATAGCCATTTGGCTCATATCCGACAAGTATAATTTTGATCGATTTCTCGTCAAATTTTCTCTTTCGCACTTTATTTAGTACATATACTGTCGAGCCAAATATCTTTAGATATTTCAATACTGGCTTCTTTTTAAGCCACATCTCAAATGGTGTTTTTCTTATATTTTTTAAAGCTCTACTTGGGGACCTGTTAATTAAATATGTTGCTGTCAAAACAGCTTCACTCCAAAATCTTTTATTTAGTGTTCGAGCAGTAGTTAAGAGAGTAGTTAAGATAGAATTTAAGAGAGCACAAGAAGTGTAATCATGTAAATCTCTCTCTTGCTGTGCGTCGATCGGCAATTGCCGATGGCAAAATTTGAGAGTGCGTGGCAAAACCATGGTCACCGCTCTAATATAGTATAATTTTCGCTATCGAAAGGAAAGCATCATACTTGAGCCACCAGCAATAATAAATTGTGTTAAAATTCGAAACCACCGCGTCTCAATTTGATTTCTTTAATTCGTTTGAGTTTCGGTTCTCTAAAAAAGCTTAGAGATTTTTCATTGTTGCCCGAGCAGGGACTTCGGTGTGTTTTTAAAAACAATTTAAATTTGTCATATTTATTGTGTGCTGGTTGGCTATTGCTTGCGCGTTCGTGTGTGTGTTAAAATCAACTTAAAGACAATATTAACAAAGTGTGCCACCTGCCAAGCCGTATTCGTCGTCGCCGCTGGACCTAACTGCCAAGCCGTATTTGTTGTCGCCGCTGGACCTAATGGAAAATAGTCGTCGTTCCATGTCTATTGATTCCCTAGACAGTCTTCAGGTATTAGTGTCAAAAATTGAGCTTAAAGTTTGCTGTATTGTCGCTTATTCAACATAAAATTATAAAAATTAGTGAACAGCTCAATTCTTGGCACTTACTGTAATAACCTTTGCATGCAAATATATAAGCTAGTATGTATGTATGTATGTTAATACTCTAATGCCATATGTAGTATTATTTCGCGCCTACCTTACAAAATAACCGCCAAATATTATACAGAACAAAACAGTTCTGAGTTATACACATATGAACATACACACATATATTGGTTATATATACTAGCAAGTAATATTCGATTGCATGATCTTAAACATAAATAAACAAACAAAACGGCAATATTTATTTACATTTTCTATTTAAATATAAAACTTCTGGTGGTCAAATTGTCATTAATTGTGTGTGTTATTGTGCCAACGCAAAATTATCGCGGTCTTTTTGCAATTTCGCTTTTGCTACATATGCATATACATATGTACATATAACCGCGAATTTTATAACATCTGTTAATACATAAAGTTATAAGCATATACATATTTGCGTTTGCACATACACACCTACATACATATTTCCTTTCGTCGTTGCGTCCGTTGAACTCGGACCGTTTCCTTGCGTGCGCTTTGAATCTTTCGTCTTCTCTTTCGCTTTCGCTTGTATTCGGCGCCGCTAGCATTTGGCGACGCTTGCATTTTGTCACCCCGCACCCCGCATATTCTATTGCTGTCTACAAACGTAGCACAGAAAACGTTTGATTTGATCTTCGTTTTCTCTTGTTTCTCTTTTCGTTTGTTTGATATACACACCACTTAGAGTGCGTGTGCATATATTCTCTTGTTGCATTGCATACCCCGCACCCCGCTTTTTACATTGCTGCCTACAAACGTAGTTACAGCAAAAGTTTAGCCTGCTTATTCTCGGATCGCTTGGATCACTTTCGTTTGTTTGCTCACACAACGCATAGTTTGCGCGTGTGTGTGTATAAGCAAGTAAGATTTACATAGTCAGCGCCGTTGCGAGGGTAGCTCACAAAGTTTGTGACACTTATTCCTTTTTGATTTCTATAAGTGTTTCATTTAGTCAACATGTCTGAGACCGAAAAGACAAGTGAAAAGCCACAAATCAGCAAGACAAGTGCAAAACTACAAATGTGCTTGCAAAGATTTGACAAAGTTAGTGCTGATATTGCTCGTATGCAAACAGCAATTAAAGCAAAGACCATTTCGTCTGATAAAACAGAGTTAGCGTGCCGATTAGAGCTTTTAGAAGGTTATATACAAAAGGCAATGGATCTACAGACTGATCTGGATAATTTAAGCCCTCTTAATGATTCTAGAGGGCCATTAGAGGACTTGTGTGTCGTCACAAGAGCCTTGTATATTAACGCATCCAAGCCGTCTTCAGGGCCAAGAACTGATCATGATTGCTCCGTAGTTTCGACCCACCGATCCCAGTTGCCGAAAATGCGTTTGCCAAAATTTAGTGGCAAACATTCGGAGTACAAAAATTTTAAGCTTAGTCGATAATGACAATTCCTTATCAAACGTCGAAAAGTTCAATCACTTAGTTTCGTGTTTGTCAGATGAAGCATTGGGGGTAGTTAAGCCGTATCAATTAACGGATTGTAACTACCCAAAGGCCCTCGCTAGTCTCAAAGCAGTATATGACAATAAATGTCTTATATTCTTTGACACAGTTTCACAATTGTTTGATATACCTAGCATGACAAAACCATCTGCATCGAGTTTAAGATCGATCATAGATACGGTGTCTGCTATTTATTCTTCGTTGTCGTCGTTAGGAAACGACAAAGACATTGCTAATGCAATGATAATTCACATGGTCATGGCAAATGTGGACCATGTTACCAAATCTCGTTTCGAAGAGCAGCTTGACTATGATATGCTGCCATCTTGGGAAGATTGTGCTAGACAATTGAATAAAAGATATCAGTATCTGTCGGCAGAAGAGTCAACTCGGGACAAAACAAGGTCGCGAGTTGACGCTAAGAAGCCCCATCAGTCTAAATCGTCCTTTGCTTGTGCTGATGGAGGGCGTTCATCATCGTCTGTGTGCGTCTTCTGCAAGTCAGAGACGCACAATCTTGATACGTGTCCATCATTTGCTGCTATATCAGTTATGCAACGTTTTGAATTCGTCAAAACACAAAAGTTGTGCCTAAATTGTTTGGTTGTGGGGCATACGGTGTCACAATGTAAGGCATCAAAATGTCGAATTTGCTCGAAACCTCACCATTCGTTGCTGCACAGGTATACTACCTCTGCTCAAGGTGAGGTATCCACACTTCAAGCGACTATGTCAGACGCGTATTTGGGGCATGTAGTAACCAATGAACAAATTGTTCTCGCCACAGCTGTCGTTAATGTAAAAGACAGATTTGGCAAGCTGCATCCTGCACGAGCCTTACTTGATAGTGGCTCCCAAATCAATTTGATGACTGAGAGTATGGCACAGATGTTACGACTCAAGCGGGAGCCAACATCTCTAGCTATGTCGATGGTTGGTGGTGCAACAATAGATAGCAAAAATAAGGTATGTGCTTCTATTCAGTCACGCATAAATTCACGCAACTTTTCGGCGGAATGTTGGGTATTGAAATCCATCTCAACAACACAGCCTGGACATTCAATGGGTATTTCAAATTGGAAAATACCCAAAAATATAAAACTGGCAGACCCAGAATTCAATAGACCAGCGAAGGTGGACATTCTTTTGGGAGCAGAATTGTTCTACGAATTATTGTGCGTTGGGCAAATAAAATTAGGTTCTGAACTTCCTATAATGCAAAAAACGCTGCTAGGATGGATAGTAGCAGGCAAATGTACTGGACAAGTGCCTAGGCATCAGTTCAGTGGGTGTTTAATGGCCCAAACTAATTGTTCTCTCGATTCGTTAGTTAACCGTTTCTGGGAATTGGATCAATCTCCATTCGAATCGAAGGCTGTTCGCCAAACAGCTGAACAACAGGCTTGTGAACTGTTCTTCGAGAAAACTGTAAAGCAGTTATCTTCTGGTCGTTTCCCTTTCAAGACCGATCCAAAGGTTCTTGGCCTGTCCTTTCAAACTGCTGAAAGGCGTTTTTTGCAACTTGAGCGTAAAATATCAAAGGATGCAGTTCTTAAAACTATGTACCATGACTTCATGAACGAGTATTTAGAATTGGGACACATGTCCATTTTGAAGTCAACTCCTCTAGAACAGCATTATTATATTCCTCATCAATGCGTTCTTAGGCCTGAAAGTTCCTCCACCAAGCTTCGTGTAGTTTTCGACGCTTCTAGTAAGACGTCAACAGCTGTTTCACTTAACGAAACACTGATGGTGGGGCCGACAATTCAGAGGGAGCTATATTCAATCCTGATTAATTTTCGGTTGAATAAGTATGCCGTAACTGCTGACATTTCTAAAATGTATAGGCAGATAAATGTCTCTGGAAAAGACAGAAATTTGCAACTTACTCTGTGGAGAGAAAATACTTCACAAAATATTCAGGCATACCGACTTAATACAGTCACATACGGTACAGCTTCTGCACCTTTTCTGGCGATACGCTGCTTGTTTGAGCTAGCCAACATACACGCACAATCACATCCTATTGGATCAGATGTGATTAAGAAGTGCTTTTATGTTGATGATATGTTGCCAGGTGCAGATAGTGTAAAAGAACTTGACACTATGTGCAATAAAGTTCAACAAATATTGAAATCAGGAAGTTTTCCACTTGCCAAGTGGGCAACCAGCTGTAGTGATATGTCGTTCAAAATCAAAACTTCGGAAGATAAAAAAGGTGTGACGATTGGCACACTAGCGGAAGTTCCGCAAAATTGTTTTGTGGAGTTGATACATCATCACTCCAACTTTGCTAAGCTAGTTCGAATAGTCGCATATCTGCTTCGTTTTTGCTTCAAACGGCGCAGACCAGACTCTCTTGTGGTATCATCATTAGAAAGGAAAATTTCGTTCCTTAAAGTACAAAGCAGTACGTTTAGAGTATGTGGTGTAGACTTTTGTGGGCCGTTCTTTGTCAGCGATAGGATCAGAGGTAGATCACCTGTAAAAATGTATGTGCCGTTTTCGTTTGGTTTGCCTCAAAGGCGGTACATTTAGCGCTGGTAACCAACTTATCAACTGATACCTTTTTGAATATTTTTAAAAGGTTTATCGGGAGACGCGGATTGCTGAGGGAGCTGCAGACGGCGATCCACAACAACGAGGTGAGGCTGATGGACGTCGCGGCGGAGAGAAGAGTGCAGTGGAAGTTCATTCCCCCCCGCGCCCTGCACTTCGGAGGACTGTGGGAAGCCGCAGTGAGGTCTGCCAGGCACAGGCTCCTGCGAGAAGCGAGCAACGCCAATCTGAGGCAGGACGATTTGTGCACGCATCGGGTGGACGTCAAGGCGCTGCTCAACTCCAGGCCGTTGCTCGTCGACAGCAGCGATCCCAGCGATGGAGAGGTGCTGACGCCAGACCACCTGCTTATTGGACAGCCTTCGTTGGAGCTGCCCACAGGATCCGATCCAGACCTGACCAGCAGGAAGCCAGGACGCGGATACTGGAAGCTGTGGCAGCAGCTGTCGGCGCTCAAACAGCACTTTTGGCGCAAGTGGTCCAAGGACTACCTGCTCAGCCTCCCGCAGCGCACAATTCGAGGGGAGGACGGCAAGGTTCGAGTAGCCGAAATAAAAATACCAGCAGGCGCAATTAGGCGCCCTATTCACAAGCTGGCAGTGCTCCCGATGTGTTAAAGACCGGAGCTCTTCAACGGGGCCGGAATGTTCGAGCAGTAGTTAAGAGAGTAGTTAAGATAGAATTTAAGAGAGCACAAGAAGTGTAATCATGTAAATCTCTCTCTTGCTGTGCGTCGATCGGCAATTGCCGATGGCAAAATTTGAGAGTGCGTGGCAAAACCATGGTCACCGCTCTAATATATAATAGTATAATTTTCGCTATCGAAAGGAAAGCATCATACTTGAGCCACCAGCAATAATAAATTGTGTTAAAATTCGAAACCACCGCGTCTCAATTTGATTTCTTTAATTCGTTTGAGTTTCGGTTCTCTAAAAAAGCTTAGAGATTTTTCATTTAGTTTAGTACAGTTAATCATAGAGCGAACTTTTTCAGAGATTGTTCTAATCATCCGCTCTGCAACACCATTTAGCTGTGGGGTATGAGGAACCGTTAAATGATATCTGATACCTTTTTCGACACAATATTCACGCATTTCATTAGAGAGATATTCTCTTCCATTATCAATATATAGATTAACCATTTTTAAATTGAAATGAGCCTCACATTTTGCTAAAAAATCTTTAAATACAAAGAACACGTCCGATTTATAAGTTATTAAATACGTCACACAATAATGTGTATATTGATTAATAAATACTACATAGTAGTTTTTATTATCAATAGTTGAGTTCAATATATTCTTTATTTTTGTGTTTTTCAAATTTTTGTCTTGATTGCTTTCCGTTAATACACGCCTCACATAATTTACTACTATTTACTTGTACGTTTTTTATAAGTTCACTATCTTTAAACAAGCCATCTCGTTTAATTTCTAAGAATTTTCCAACACTTATATGTCCCAATCTTTCATGCCACAAGCGATACTCTGCATCATTTGATATTGCAGATGTATATACTTTACTATTTAACGTAAATTTAACAATCGGAACATTATACTCACATAGTCCTTCAAATACCAAGTTACCGTTCTTCATTACTTTAATGCCATCCTTATTAAACTCGACGGACATTCCAGCATCTATCATCTTCTTTACGGATAGCAAATTGTGCGGGATTTCCTTACAATACAGCACGTTGTGTAATGTAATGTTGTTTTCAGAATTGTTAAGTTTAACTTGTCCTTTTGCAGTAGTATAAACAAATTCTCCACGCTTTGCAATCTCAATAGCCACGTTTAAATTTAAATTCTCATACTCAGAAAATAAATTAATATCATTCACTAGGTGATCTGATGCCCCTGAATCTAATATAAAATTTACTTCGTCTGGCTTTTCAGTGTAATTTGCTAATTTCACCATAAATGCAAATGCGCATTTTTGCTGCGTTTCTACCTTCTTCTCTCTTCTCTCTCTAACTTCTGCATTCATCAGAAATGCAAACGCACGTTCTGGCTGTGTTTCTGTCGCCATCTGAGCCTGTCTCTCTCTAACATTATTTCCATCGGGAACATTCTGGTTTCCTGCCTGCCTTTTTAATTGAAAGCAATCTTTCTTTATATGACCCAATTTCTTGCAATGAAAACATTTTAGTTTAGACTTATTCTTAAAAGGTTTCTTCATAGATTTCCTAGCTTTGTTTTTGTATGTATTTTCCCTAGACTCTCGATTGCCTATAGCTTGCAGCACTTTAGCACTTGTGTCTTTGTTAATTCCTTTTAACTTAATTTCATGATCGAGTAGCCGTGTCTTAACAAAGTCTAATGTCAAATTGCTCTCAGTGAGAGTTTCTATAGCTGTTATTACTCCTTCATAGGTAGTCGAAAATGTATTAGGTAGGTGAGCAATTTTGTCCATTTCGTCCAACTTGGCTCCAGCCGCAACTAACTCAGTCATCAAATCATCAAATAAATGAAAATGGTTTACTAGAAGAGTATCACCATTTAGTTTTAAAAGAGAATAATTGCTTGCGTAGTGACAGTTGAGATGCCAAGCTTTTACGCTCATAAATAGTATCCAATTTTTCAAAAATCTGCTTTGCCGAATTTTCATTGTTGACAAAACTTAAAAAAGAGTCACTCAAATATTCTATTATTATCCCCTTTGCACTTCTTTCTGCCCGTTTTACTTCCTCGCTTACTTCTGTTTGTTCTTTCTCAATTACATTTAACAAATCATTCTCCTCTAACAGTGCTCTTACTCGGAACTTCCAAATTGAATATTTTTCCCCGTTAAACGGTTTTATATTCCTCTTTCCTTTATCCATGTTTTTTTTTTTTTTTCTTTTGATTTTTGACCACGCGTCGTCGCGATGATAAAACTAACTGTTCTTTTTGTCTTTGTTTCTCCTTGCGCCTCTTAGAATCACTTTTCGTTTTCACTTACCATACATATATACAACCAAAACGTTTTTGTGTATCGTTATACATACATATGTATGTATTTTGCAAAGCTCTCTATGTATTTGTGTTCAATAAATACATATATTTAGATAAGAAAAAAAACACTTTTATTTATATTAATTATTCTTTTTTTTTTTTGCACAATTAAACTATTTCACCACTTGGCCGAAAATGTGACTGGGCCCATAACCTATTGAATTTAATATAATAAAATACGATTAAGTATTGTATATTATAAGCCAGCCCATCAACCAAATAGCGAAACACTTTTATTGTTGTTTGACACTTCAATAATTATTTTATTTAAGCAACCAATAGAACCAACCGCACTGTCTCGTGGTCTGCAACCGAATAGGACGATTACTCTATAACATGTGACTGCATGTGAATGCATGTGAATGGTAAACCATGCCATGTGAATGACAAACAACGACATGGTCCTCTTAATTCACAACTATGTATAAGTGTGACTTTTGTATTTTCAACAGTTTCAAATTCCATAGATATTTTCACCCCCACCTACGATCCCCACCAGAAGGAAGATCCCTTTTGCCGCGGCCACAAACTTTGGTCCTTTGAGCCGGATATTTTTACACTATTGGACACTACACGTCGCTGGATTTTCATCCCCTCGCTCCGCTCGAACCACGTTCATCGGCATCTCGTCAGGATCCCCCACAGATAAGTACTAAATTTTATACTTATCTTATGCGGCAGAGGACTGTGTGTAATTGTTCCTTTGTGAAAAGAAATTTCTTTTACAATTTGTCCTAACCTCGCAATTTGCGTCCCGGTTTCTCTGTATGTATGTACATATGTTGCTGCATTAGTAAGCACATACTTACTTACAGACGACTGCCACCTTCGAAGTTTTCCATACATATACATATACATACATATATGTACGGAAACACGAATCACAAATTAGACACAGTTTATCCATCCGATTCTATTTATAAACCTCTGCCACATATATGTATGTACCTTCTCCTACCATTGTCTAACGAACAAAGGTACATACACTCTCCATTCTAACTCAAAATAGTATGGTACTATATGTGTAATATATATATATACACATATACTACATACTTACGTTGCCCATTAAAATACATTGCCAAGGTCCAAACCTCAAGCGGCAATTGTACCTCCAAAATTTAACTCCAAATAAAAGATAACACTGTATTGCTTTTACATTTATTTATTTATTGATACTAACATATACATACATATATATCAATACACTTTGCCGGCAGCAATATTTCGGCTGCACCGGCACTACACACATATATTCTTACAATTAAATATTTAAATTGATTTACACATAATATCACATAAACACATTATTATATTATTATATATATATTCTGTTTTTTTATTTTCCGTTTAAAATTGAAGGCTTAATTGAATACAAAGAAATATTTTATTATTTCTTTGTTTACCTTTGTCAGTATTAGTGATCGCCTTAGGGATCGCAGTTCGATCACAATCGACCGACGACCACTTTTTCCCATTCACTCAGTGTTATCGTTCCAGGGCTGCACTAGCTCAAATTTTAAAAATATTACTTGGTGGGCAACCGTGACTTTTTAAGTCACTTATTTTTATTTATCGTCTTATTGTGCACTGTGTTGTGGTATTACAAGCGCTGCAACATTGCAAAGATATTATCGAATATATTTTCCTCCGTCTGAGAAAATATATCCTACTAATAAATAATTATTTATTTATTTTTTTCACAATATAATTTATTATTTCAAAATAAATTATATTATTAGTATTTATTATTTGAAAATAAATTATATTGCATCTTTTTCTCAGAATTTCATGCTGAGTATAATAATTGTTTCGATAATTATTTTACCTCAATAAAATATATCTATATTTATAAAATAATATTTATATTATTTATTTTGCAACGTTTTTTCAAAATGTATTGCCTTGTAACTTATCAACTTAGTGCTCGCTCAATAGATTCGATAAAGTTTCCGATCATTTGTATAATATTCTTGTTTATTGTTTAAACAAGAATTTCTATTCGTCCAATTTTCTACGCTCTTCTCTTTCACGTTTCTGGTTCCATCAGCAGCATCAATTGCATTTTTCTCGCTTTTTTGAAAGCCTGTTATGCCAATTGATAGTAAAGACACCAAGAAACACCTTGTTGTACCCACGACTAAGCATAGACACTCCACCTCTCTTCCAAGTTCCCTTCTTGGAAGAACACCTTCTTCCGCCACATTAAAAGTTTTAACTCCGGCCACATCTAAGATTAGTCAGGTGCCAAAAATTTCGGTGCACACTCCTCCAATCACTCGTGCAGTTGGTCATCAGATCTCACTGGCAATAAAAATGGCACTCCAAGAGTTCATTAACGCTTCCGATAGGCTCACGCAGTTCGAAGGTAGGATTCAAAATTCTCCTACAGCCTCACTTCACTTCAGTGGAGAAGCGAAGGCAATCGTATCCAAGTCCCTCTCACGAATGAGGGTTTCTCATCTGCTTGGAAAAACTTGACGGACAGGTTCGCAAATAAAAGACTGTTGGTCAACAGCCAACTCAAGATCCTTTTCAACCTTCCGTCTGTTTCTCACGAGTCTGGAGCCGCCATCTAAATCCTTCAAAGCACTATACAAAGTTGCTTAACGGCTCTAGACCACTCCAAAATCAGCACAGAGAACTGGGATTGCCTTCTAGTCTTCCTATGCTCGTCTAAACTCCCAAGGCTGACGTTGTCACTTTGGGGGCAGTGAGTACTAAACAAGGCTGAAATTCCGTCGTGGAAGGAAATGTCAGATTTCCTTTCAGAGCGATATCGCACATTAGAAGCGATAGAGGACGTACAACCTAGTACAAGCGCACAGACGAGTCCCAAACCTGCTCGAAAGAAGCCTCCTACGAGGAAGGTCAACTCTTTTGGGACAAAGGTTGTAGGCAACCCACAAACCTGCAAACTTTGCTCAAAGGAGAACCATCCTATACGTCTGTGTCCGCGCTTTCTCCAAATGGCTGTTGATGAAAGGTCAAATTTTATCAAACAGCAGAAGTTGTGTCTGAACTGCTTCGCAAGAGGACACATCCTTAAAGATTGCACGAGTCAACATAATTGTTTTACGTGCAAGGGTCGCCACAATACACTCCTGCATCGTGGCACCCCTCCTACCGCGCCCTCTTCAGCAGATTCTGCACCAACTCCCAATTCTAACACTTCTCCAACGACTAGTATTCAGAATTAGTTCACGGCGAACATACAAGGTGTTCTTCTCGGCACTGCTCTTATAAATATTTGCCATTTGGGCTTAACTTATAAGGCACATGCACTGATCGATCCTGGATCAGAGGCTACGTTCATCTCCGAACGGATGTTTAACATCATACAGCCCTCCTACCAAGCCGTGCAAGTCCAAGTAGCTGGCTTAAATCAAGCCATCTCAGCCAATCCACAAAAGTTGTGCCACTTCCAGATTGGCTCCCCGCTCATTCCCAGGTTACAGCTAAAAACTGAAGCCTTTGTTCTCCCCCAATTGGCAGGTATAAATGTATGTGCCGTTTTCGTTTGGTTTGCCTCAAAGGCGGTACATTTAGCGCTGGTAACCAACTTATCAACTGATACCTTTTTGAATATTTTTAAAAGGTTTATCGGGAGACGCGGATTGCTGAGGGAGCTGCAGACGGCGCTCCACAACAACGAGGTGAGGCTGATGGACGTCGCGGCGGAGAGAAGAGTGCAGTGGAAGTTCATTCCCCCCCGCGCCCTGCACTTCGGAGGACTGTGGGAAGCCGCAGTGAGGTCTGCCAGGCACAGGCTCCTGCGAGAAGCGAGCAACGCCAATCTGAGGCAGGACGATTTGTGCACGCATCGGGTGGACGTCAAGGCGCTGCTCAACTCCAGGCCGTTGCTCGTCGACAGCAGCGATCCCAGCGATGGAGAGGTGCTGACGCCAGACCACCTGCTTATTGGACAGCCTTCGTTGGAGCTGCCCACAGGATCCGATCCAGACCTGACCAGCAGGAAGCCAGGACGCGGATACTGGAAGCTGTGGCAGCAGCTGTCGGCGCTCAAACAGCACTTTTGGCGCAAGTGGTCCAAGGACTACCTGCTCAGCCTCCCGCAGCGCACAATTCGAGGGGAGGACGGCAAGGTTCGAGTAGCCGAAATAAAAATACCAGCAGGCGCAATTAGGCGCCCTATTCACAAGATGGCAGTGCTCCCGATGTGTTAAAGACCGGAGCTCTTCAACGGGGCCGGAATGTTCGAGCAGTAGTTAAGAGAGTAGTTAAGATAGAATTTAAGAGAGCACAAGAAGTGTAATCATGTAAATCTCTCTCTTGCTGTGCGTCGATCGGCAATTGCCGATGGCAAAATTTGAGAGTGCGTGGCAAAACCATGGTCACCGCTCTAATATATAATAGTATAATTTTCGCTATCGAAAGGAAAGCATCATACTTGAGCCACCAGCAATAATAAATTGTGTTAAAATTCGAAACCACCGCGTCTCAATTTGATTTCTTTAATTCGTTTGAGTTTCGGTTCTCTAAAAAAGCTTAGAGATTTTTCATTTAGTTTAGTACAGTTAATCATAGAGCGAACTTTTTCAGAGATTGTTCTAATCATCCGCTCTGCAACACCATTTAGCTGTGGGGTATGAGGAACCGTTAAATGATATCTGATACCTTTTTCGACACAATATTCACGCATTTCATTAGAGAGATATTCTCTTCCATTATCAATATATAGATTAACCATTTTTAAATTGAAATGAGCCTCACATTTTGCTAAAAAATCTTTAAATACAAAGAACACGTCCGATTTATAAGTTATTAAATACGTCACACAATAATGTGTATATTGATTAATAAATACTACATAGTAGTTTTTATTATCAATAGTTGAGTTCAATATATTCTTTATTTTTTGTGTTTTTCAAATTTTTGTCTTGATTGCTTTCCGTTAATACACGCCTCACATAATTTACTACTATTTACTTGTACGTTTTTTATAAGTTCACTATCTTTAAACAAGCCATCTCGTTTAATTTCTAAGAATTTTCCAACACTTATATGTCCCAATCTTTCATGCCACAAGCGATACTCTGCATCATTTGATATTGCAGATGTATATACTTTACTATTTAACGTAAATTTAACAATCGGAACATTATACTCACATAGTCCTTCAAATACCAAGTTACCGTTCTTCATTACTTTAATGCCATCCTTATTAAACTCGACGGACATTCCAGCATCTATCATCTTCTTTACGGATAGCAAATTGTGCGGGATTTCCTTACAATACAGCACGTTGTGTAATGTAATGTTGTTTTCAGAATTGTTAAGTTTAACTTGTCCTTTTGCAGTAGTATAAACAAATTCTCCACGCTTTGCAATCTCAATAGCCACGTTTAAATTTAAATTCTCATACTCAGAAAATAAATTAATATCATTCACTAGGTGATCTGATGCCCCTGAATCTAATATAAAATTTACTTCGTCTGGCTTTTCAGTGTAATTTGCTAATTTCACCATAAATGCAAATGCGCATTTTTGCTGCGTTTCTACCTTCTTCTCTCTTCTCTCTCTAACTTCTGCATTCATCAGAAATGCAAACGCACGTTCTGGCTGTGTTTCTGTCGCCATCTGAGCCTGTCTCTCTCTAACATTATTTCCATCGGGAACATTCTGGTTTCCTGCCTGCCTTTTTAATTGAAAGCAATCTTTCTTTATATGACCCAATTTCTTGCAATGAAAACATTTTAGTTTAGACTTATTCTTAAAAGGTTTCTTCATAGATTTCCTAGCTTTGTTTTTTGTATGTATTTTCCCTAGACTCTCGATTGCCTATAGCTTGCAGCACTTTAGCACTTGTGTCTTTGTTAATTCCTTTTAACTTAATTTCATGATCGAGTAGCCGTGTCTTAACAAAGTCTAATGTCAAATTGCTCTCAGTGAGAGTTTCTATAGCTGTTATTACTCCTTCATAGGTAGTCGAAAATGTATTAGGTAGGTGAGCAATTTTGTCCATTTCGTCCAACTTGGCTCCAGCCGCAACTAACTCAGTCATCAAATCATCAAATAAATGAAAATGGTTTACTAGAAGAGTATCACCATTTAGTTTTAAAGAGAATAATTGCTTGCGTAGTGACAGTTGAGATGCCAAGCTTTTACGCTCATAAATAGTATCCAATTTTTCAAAAATCTGCTTTGCCGAATTTTCATTGTTGACAAAACTTAAAAAAGAGTCACTCAAATATTCTATTATTATCCCCTTTGCACTTCTTTCTGCCCGTTTTACTTCCTCGCTTACTTCTGTTTGTTCTTTCTCAATTACATTTAACAAATCATTCTCCTCTAACAGTGCTCTTACTCGGAACTTCCAAATTGAATATTTTTCCCCGTTAAACGGTTTTATATTCCTCTTTCCTTTATCCATGTTTTTTTTTTTTTTCTTTGATTTTTGACCACGCGTCGTCGCGATGATAAAACTAACTGTTCTTTTTGTCTTTGTTTCTCCGTTTGCCTTGCGCCTCTTAGAATCACTTTTCGTTTTCACTTACCATACATATATACAACCAAAACGTTTTTGTGTATCGTTATACATACATATGTATGTATTTTGCAAAGCTCTCTATGTATTTGTGTTCAATAAATACATATATTTAGATAAGAAAAAAACACTTTTATTTATATTAATTATTCTTTTTTTTTTTGCACAATTAAACTATTTCACCACTTGGCCGAAAATGTGACTGGGCCCATAACCTATTGAATTTAATATAATAAAATACGATTAAGTATTGTATATTATAAGCCAGCCCATCAACCAAATAGCGAAACACTTTTATTGTTGTTTGACACTTCAATAATTATTTTATTTAAGCAACCAATAGAACCAACCGCACTGTCTCGTGGTCTGCAACCGAATAGGACGATTACTCTATAACATGTGACTGCATGTGAATGCATGTGAATGGTAAACCATGCCATGTGAATGACAAACAACGACATGGTCCTCTTAATTCACAACTATGTATAAGTGTGACTTTTGTATTTTCAACAGTTTCAAATTCCATAGATATTTTCACCCCCACCTACGATCCCCACCAGAAGGAAGATCCCTTTTGCCGCGGCCACAAACTTTGGTCCTTTGAGCCGGATATTTTTACACTATTGGACACTACACGTCGCTGGATTTTCATCCCCTCGCTCCGCTCGAACCACGTTCATCGGCATCTCGTCAGGATCCCCCACAGATAAGTACTAAATTTTATACTTATCTTATGCGGCAGAGGACTGTGTGTAATTGTTCCTTTGTGAAAAGAAATTTCTTTTACAATTTGTCCTAACCTCGCAATTTGCGTCCCGGTTTCTCTGTATGTATGTACATATGTTGCTGCATTAGTAAGCACATACTTACTTACAGACGACTGCCACCTTCGAAGTTTTCCATACATATACATATACATACATATATGTACGGAAACACGAATCACAAATTAGACACAGTTTATCCATCCGATTCTATTTATAAACCTCTGCCACATATATGTATGTACCTTCTCCTACCATTGTCTAACGAACAAAGGTACATACACTCTCCATTCTAACTCAAAATAGTATGGTACTATATGTGTAATATATATATATACACATATACTACATACTTACGTTGCCCATTAAAATACATTGCCAAGGTCCAAACCTCAAGCGGCAATTGTACCTCCAAAATTTAACTCCAAATAAAAGATAACACTGTATTGCTTTTACATTTATTTATTTATTGATACTAACATATACATACATGTATATCAATACACTTTGCCGGCAGCAATATTTCGGCTGCACCGGCACTACACACATATATTCTTACAATTAAATATTTAAATTGATTTACACATAATATCACATAAACACATTATTATATTATTATATATATATTCTGTTTTTTATTTTCCGTTTAAAATTGAAGGCTTAATTGAATACAAAGAAATATTTTATTATTTCTTTGTTTACCTTTGTCAGTATTAGTGATCGCCTTAGGGATCGCAGTTCGATCACAATCGACCGACGACCACTTTTTCCCATTCACTCAGTGTTATCGTTCCAGGGCTGCACTAGCTCAAATTTTAAAAATATTACTTGGTGGGCAACCGTGACTTTTTAAGTCACTTATTTTTATTTATCGTCTTATTGTGCACTGTGTTGTGGTATTACAAGCGCTGCAACATTGCAAAGATATTATCGAATATATTTTCCTCCGTCTGAGAAAATATATCCTACTAATAAATAATTATTTATTTATTTTTTCACAATATAATTTATTATTTCAAAATAAATTATATTATTAGTATTTATTATTTGAAAATAAATTATATTGCATCTTTTTCTCAGAATTTCATGCTGAGTATAATAATTGTTTCGATAATTATTTTACCTCAATAAAATATATCTATATTTATAAAATAATATTTATATTATTTATTTTGCAACGTTTTTTCAAAATGTATTGCCTTGTAACTTATCAACTTAGTGCTCGCTCAATAGATTCGATAAAGTTTCCGATCATTTGTATAATATTCTTGTTTATTGTTTAAACAAGAATTTCTATTCGTCCAATTTTCTACGCTCTTCTCTTTCACGTTTCTGGTTCCATCAGCAGCATCAATTGCATTTTTCTCGCTTTTTTGAAAGCCTGTTATGCCAATTGATAGTAAAGACACCAAGAAACACCTTGTTGTACCCACGACTAAGCATAGACACTCCACCTCTCTTCCAAGTTCCCTTCTTGGAAGAACACCTTCTTCCGCCACATTAAAAGTTTTAACTCCGGCCACATCTAAGATTAGTCAGGTGCCAAAAATTTCGGTGCACACTCCTCCAATCACTCGTGCAGTTGGTCATCAGATCTCACTGGCAATAAAAATGGCACTCCAAGAGTTCATTAACGCTTCCGATAGGCTCACGCAGTTCGAAGGTAGGATTCAAAATTCTCCTACAGCCTCACTTCACTTCAGTGGAGAAGCGAAGGCAATCGTATCCAAGTCCCTCTCACGAATGAGGGTTTCTCATCTGCTTGGAAAAACTTGACGGACAGGTTCGCAAATAAAAGACTGTTGGTCAACAGCCAACTCAAGATCCTTTTCAACCTTCCGTCTGTTTCTCACGAGTCTGGAGCCGCCATCTAAATCCTTCAAAGCACTATACAAAGTTGCTTAACGGCTCTAGACCACTCCAAAATCAGCACAGAGAACTGGGATTGCCTTCTAGTCTTCCTATGCTCGTCTAAACTCCCAAGGCTGATGTTGTCACTTTGGGGGCAGTGAGTACTAAACAAGGCTGAAATTCCGTCGTGGAAGGAAATGTCAGATTTCCTTTCAGAGCGATATCGCACATTAGAAGCGATAGAGGACGTACAACCTAGTACAAGCGCACAGACGAGTCCCAAACCTGCTCGAAAGAAGCCTCCTACGAGGAAGGTCAACTCTTTTGGGACAAAGGTTGTAGGCAACCCACAAACCTGCAAACTTTGCTCAAAGGAGAACCATCCTATACGTCTGTGTCCGCGCTTTCTCCAAATGGCTGTTGATGAAAGGTCAAATTTTATCAAACAGCAGAAGTTGTGTCTGAACTGCTTCGCAAGAGGACACATCCTTAAAGATTGCACGAGTCAACATAATTGTTTTACGTGCAAGGGTCGCCACAATACACTCCTGCATCGTGGCACCCCTCCTACTGCGCCCTCTTCAGCAGATTCTGCACCAACTCCCAATTCTAACACTTCTCCAACGACTAGTATTTAGAATTAGTTCACGGCGAACATACAAGGTGTTCTTCTCGGCACTGCTCTTATAAATATTTGCCATTTGGGCTTAACTTATAAGGCACATGCACTGATCGATCCTGGATCAGAGGCTACGTTCAATTCCGAACGGATGTTTAACATCATACAGCCCTCCTACCAAGCCGTGCAAGTCCAAGTAGCTGGCTTAAATCAAGCCATCTCAGCCAATCCACAAAAGTTGTGCCACTTCCAGATTGGCTCCCCGCTCATTCCCAGGTTACAGCTAAAAACTGAAGCCTTTGTTCTCCCCCAATTGGCAGGTAACCTTCCATCCTACACAATTTCACAAGAACTTCTGAAGGACCTGCCAAAACTCGTACTCGCTGATCCGCACTTCCACCAGAGCTCTCAGATAGACGTGCTCCTAGGAGCCGATATTCTCCCATCTATAATGAAGAGTGGCTCTGTATCCAAAATTTGTGGAACCCTGCTCGGTCAAGAGACCATATTCGGCTGGGTCCTCACTGGACCAGTAGCCAAGTCGAATCTTACGACCATTTCCTCCTCTTCAACGAGGATCAAGATCAGCATAGAACAAAGGCTTGATGATCTGAATACCAAGTTTCCGGTTGTGGAAGATCTACCAGCCAAGCTGGTAAAAGTTGCTGAATCAGAGTGCGAAAACAACTTTCTTTGCACCACTTCCAAAGAGGGCAGATATGTCGTTACTTTCCCATTCAAAAATCCTTAATCTTTCAAATTAGGACATTCAAGGTCCATCGCACTCGCTCAGTTTCTCAGGAACGAATATCGATTAAACAGGAACTTTCCTTTAAAAGAGCAGTACGAATCCACTATTCAAGATTATTTAGATTTAGGCCATATGCAGCCTGTCTCTCCGAGTAACGACTGCAACAATTTTTATCTCCCTCCCACTACGAAAGTTCGCGTTGTTTTCAACGCCTCCAGTCCGTCCTCCAATGGGAAGAGCTTCAAAGCAAAGACTCTAGGTATACGCTCTAGGTATGGCAAGCGATTACGGACGAGTTCCTTTTTGCCCACTCCGAAGCTATATATATATATAAGTTATATATATATATATCCAATTTATATATATTATATTCATAACATTTTAGCTGACTCAAGGTCAATATCGGTTCGATTTCTGCATCATAGCTTATCTAGTCGATATTTTTGCCAAACACAACAAGAACACTTGTCAAAAGACAAGGAGCGGGCTTGAATGTACAATTGTTTCACGAAGTAGCCAACTTCGATCATCAGCATTCATCGCTGACTAACTTGGTGATCGAAGGCAGTTTCATCTCCACACTGCTAGAACTCGTTAGGAATTCTAGTGGTGCCGAGGTGGAAACCAATTCAATAAACCAAGCTTGTCTCTTTGTTGTGTTTGGACTTAATCCTGCATTGAATTCTTCTGCGAGAATTCCTGATTGCAGTTGCACTTAGTTAAAAGGTGCATTAAGCTCTATTGGTGTAGAGCATTGTCCGGTATGTCTACCGTTATTTTTAATAAGCGTGGCTTATGACCTGCATTTGTTAATAACATTTTGGCTGACTCAAGGTCAATATCGGTTCGATTTCTGCATCATAGCTTATCTAGTCGATATTTTTGCCAAACACAACAAGAACACTTGTCAAAAGACAAGGAGCGGGCTTGAATGTACAATTGTTTCACGAAGTAGCCAACTTCGATCATCAGCATTCATCGCTGACTAACTTGGTGATCGAAGGCAATGAATTCTCGCAGAAGAATTCAATGCAGGATTAAGTCCAAACACAACAAAGAGACAAGCTTGGTTTATTGAATTGGTTTCCACCTCGGCACCACTAGAATTCCCAACGAGCTCTAGCAGTGTGGAGATGAAACTGCCTTCGATCACCAAGTTGGTCAACGATGAATGCTGATGATCGAAGTTGGCTACTTCGTGAAACAATTGTACATTCAAGCCCGCTCCTTGTCGTGTTGATCAACAAATACTGCCCGAACTGCCTTGCCCAGGAACACTCAAAGGGTTCATGTCGCAGTGGCGGCACCTGTCGCACTTGCGGCGAGGGCCACCACACGCTTCTCCACCTTCCAACCATCTCTCAACCCGAGAAGCAGACTAATTCGCCATCCGTGCCGCCTCTTCCACCTTCGGAGTCCCTGGCGACATCCCCTTCTGTGGCGATCAGCATGATGCCGACCGCCATAGTTAACCTGGACATGGACGGCAAAATCTTTGAGGTGCGCGTGCTGTTGGACGCGTGCAGCCCAAATAGCCGCATGCCCACCTCATTGGCACAGGCCTTTGGCCTTTCCGACGAAAATGGTTTTTGTCGCGCCTTGTTCAGGTCAAGGACATCGCCAGAGTTCTCCAATATAGTGACTCTGAAGATGGAAGATGTGCAAATCAGGACTCCGGCACAAAAAGTAAACAAAGAGCTCCAAACTATCTATCCGGGCATCATGCTAGCGGACACTCGATGCCATGTGTCAAGCAGAGTATCCATCGTTCTGGGGGCGGACGTCTATGGAGACGTACTCCTTCCAGGGCTGGTTTCATCCCATGGTGGTTTGCCGTTGGCCCAGAACACTCTGTTTGGCTGGGTATTATCCGGTGTCTTCAAGACGTAGTCCACCAGCGCCCCCAAGCCCCTCCAGTGGCCTCCAAAAAAATTCCGGCCCCATCTATTTGCAATAGTATTGCAAGGGAGGCGCAATGTTTACGCCGAAACTCGCCGCCGAAAAGTAGGCAGCATATCGGCGTAAACAGTGCGACAGTCACCAAGGGCTCTCGCGCTCTTTTATCTATTCTTGGGGATAAATCTCTTTTACTTAATGCCTTGGTAAGTGCGCTGCAATCTGTGACTATCCTGAATTGAATACCTTGCAAGTAAATTCTGAACCGTTGTAAAGAGTATATGCTAGAGTTTCGAGCTCGAAGCTGTGGTATCTAGTTTCGACGTCAGTTGTTCGTTTCGAAAAATATAACACTGGATGAAGCTTGTCATCGCTCTTTCTTTGCATGAGAATTGCCCCGAAATCTAGTGCGCTAGCATCGCAATGTAATTCAGTTGGGTCATTAGGATTATATAACGCCAAAATAGGTGCTTCAAGTAAGTTGATTTTCAATAGCTCAAAACATTCTAGCTCTTTTTCTCCAAACTCAAACTTTTTCTCTTTTCTAATGAGGTCATATAACGGTTTTGCTTTTGTTGAAAAGTCTTTTATGAAGCGCCTAAGGTATGAGCATAGACCTATAAAGCTTTACACGTCGTGTGCCTTTTGTGGTGTAGGAAAATTTTTTACCGCTTGTAGTCCTTTGGTATCTGGCTTAATTCCTTTTCCCGAAACCAAATATTCCAAATATTTGACTTCGGTGTAGAAAAATTCACATTTATCTAGCCTTAACTCTAGTTTGTTTGCCACTAATCGATATAACACTTCCTTTAATATTTTAAAATGGCTCTCACCATCTTTTGTTGCTATCAAAATATCGTCCATGTAGACTAAAACTTTACTTTCTCTGATTAGATCGTTCAATATTCTATATATGAATCGTTGGAATACCGTCGGCGCATTACGCAAACCAAAGGGCATTCTCTGCCATTCGAATTGTCCCATTGGGGTCGTGAATGACATATATTTGATCGAGTCTTCGTGCATGAAAACATGGAAATACCCGTTTTTTAGATCTAACTTTGTGAAGAATTGTTTTCTTGAAAGTTTATCGATAAGGTCGTCAATTAATGGTGTTGGGTAGTTATATCTAAGCATGCTTTTATTCAGTGTACGGTAGTCTACGCACATTCTTAGTTCACCTGTCTTTTTCTTTACTAAAAAAACTATTGGAGATGCGTACTCCGATTCACTTTCACCGATTATACCCTTTTCTAAATATTCATCTAACAGTTCTTGTACCTGCGCCTTTTCAGTATACGACAGTCGCCTTGGAGGATAATGAAAATCAAAATTTAATTTCATTTCGCATTTTACAACTGGTATTTCTGGTTGTTTTGCTTTGCTATAATATTTGTTAAATGTGTTTATTGAATTTAATATAATAACATACGATTAAGTATTGTATATTATAAGCCAGCCCATCAATCAAATAGCGAAACACTTTTATTGTTGTTTGACACTTCAATAATTATTTTATTTAAGCAACCAATAGAACCAACCGCACTGTCTCGTGGTCTGCAACCGAATAGGACGATTACTCTATAACATGTGACTGCATGTGAATGGTAAACCATGCCATGTGAATGACAAACAACGACATGGTCCTCTTAATTCAAAACTATGTATAAGTGTGACTTTTGTATTTTCAACACAAAAATTACACTGATACAAACTGATTAAAAATAAATGAAATGAAAAATTACTTTCAGACGAGTGCATGCGTTTTCTAATGGTTGTATTCTTATTCTTTTCTTTTTTCTCTGGGGCTACTTTTATTGAACCAGCATTTGCTGCAAAGAATTGGGGAAACCCAGTAAAACCCAATTAGTTCAATCAAATAAAAATTTAACAAGATTCACTTAAATAAACATAGTAATAGTTAGTCTAGTAAATATTTTGGTTTGATTATGGTTATATACATATATATAAAAGATTCAGACTTCATATAAAAATTCATTTTGCTCATTTAGATTATTTTGATCATTCAAGATTCAGTAAGATAAACATAGTAATGATTAGACTAGTAATTGTTTGATTTGATTATAGTTATACATATATAAAATATTTAGACTTCATATAAAAATTCATTTTGCTCATTCAGATTATTTTGATCATTCAAGATTCAGTAAGATAAAAATAGTAATGATTAGACTAGTAATCGTTTGATTTGATTATGGTTATACATATATAAAAGATTTAGACTTTATATAAAGATGAATTTTGCTCATTCAGATTATTTTGATCATTCAAGTTTCGGTTAGCCCCAGTTGGTCTCGCAGTACAATGAATCTGGCAGTTGGTAGTGGCTTTGTCAAAATATCAGCCAATTGTAAATCTGTGGAAAGATACTTAACACAAATTAGTTTGTTTTCAATTTGTTCTCTGGTAAAATGATATTTGATATCTATGTGCTTAGTTCTCTTGTGGCATGTGGGATTATTGGCTATACTTATACAACCTTGGTTATCCTCGAAAATAACTATTGGACCATTTAATTCTAATTTCATTTCATTTGTTAATGATTTTAGCCATAATGCTTCCCTTACTCCTTCGAATAAGGCCATATATTCAGCTTCGGTAGATGAAGCAGCAACAGATTTTTGTTTCATAGTACTCCAGCAAATTGAACAATTTTCAAACATTTTAAATATATACCCTGTAGTATTTCTTCTGTCAGTCTCATTTCCGGCCCAATCAGAATCAACATACCCCATACGAATTTTATTTACTTTCAAATTCCTTTTAAATGATAACTTTAAATTGACAGTTCCTTTTAGATATCTTAAAATTCGTTTAAGACATTGCCATAATTATCTATTATTGTAGTTAGTATATCGACTTAAGATACTTATCGATGTACTTAAATCCGGTCGTGTACATAACATTACGTACATTAAACAACCAATCAAATTCCTACATGGTGCTTCATATGACTCTTCTACTTGCAAAGCCTCATAATTTATTTTGCTTGGAAGAGGAGTCCCAACTGGATTACAATCTTCCAAATTGAATTTTCTTAAAACACTTTTAATATATGCAGATTGACTGAGACAAATTTGATCATTTTTTTCTTTCAATTTTTATGCCAATAAAATATCGTATTTCATTTAGATCGGTCATTTTAAACTTATTTAAAAGATATGTTTTAAATTTAGACATTCTTTCGGAATCACTAGTAGAAATTATTATATCGTCAACATATAAGAGTACATATATATTTTTATGTATATCTCCTTCATCTAGAATATATATACATCTGTCCACTTCTAGACTCCGAAATCCAAAATTTTGTAATGCACTTTCAAACTTCTAAATCTCGCTATCGAAAAGGAAGCAACATAATTTGAGCCATCAGCACCAATAAATTTGAAAAAACCTCGAAACCACCGCGTCTCATTTATTTCGTTTGATCTTCGGTTCTCTAAAAAAGCTTAGAGATTTTTCATTGGCATCTTGCAGCTTGTTTTAGACCATAAATGGCTTTATTAAGTTTACATACTTTATTTCCATCATACTGGATTAAACCTTTTGGAATTTTCATATAGATTTCATCTTTTAGTGCTCCATTTAAAAAGGCTGTTTTGACATCCATCTGATGGATCAATAAATCATATTGATTTGAAAAAGCTGAAAGATATCTAAAACTAGAAATTCGTGCAACTGGTGCAAAAGTCTCATCATAATCCATCATATATTCTTGGGTGAATCTCCTGGCTACCAATCTTGCCTTATATTTAAGTAAATTACCATTTTCATCTTGTTTTATACTAAAAACCCACTTGCAATCTACTATGTTTCTATCCTTAGGCATTTGCACTAAGCACCATGTATTATTTACAAAATGAGAATTCAGTTCGTCTTTAATGGCATTCTCCCACAAGGTTCTGTCATCACGAGTTTTAATCTCTTCATATATATTGGGAATATCATTTAAACACATTTGGGTATTCATCAGACACTTTTCTCAAAATCTATATGATAACTTTGGTTTATCTTTAATTCTCTCACTGCGTCTAATTTGTTCTTGATTTTTATTTTCTTTTATTTTATCACCAGTTTCAGCCACTGGATCGGTATTCTCGAGACAAGTGGAATTTTCATTTAGATTTTCATCAGACTTCGAATCCGTAGATTCACAATTTTCCTGCAATGGAAAATTCGACTCTTCATTCTCTTCAATTAGAGAATCACTGTATTGGTCAAAAACATCATGTTTTTCCACAGAGTCATTTTCATTTGAAGTCACCGATTTCATATTTATTTCATCCACCACTACATCTCTAGCTGTCATAAATTTTCTCAAGTTCTCATTCCACAGCTTATAGCCATTTGGCTCATATCCGACAAGTATAGTTTTGATCGATTTCTCGTCAAATTTTCTCTTCCGCACTTTATTTAGTGCATATACTGTCGAGCCAAATATCTTTAGATATTTCAATACTGGCTTCTTTTTATGCCACATCTCAAATGGTGTTTTTCTTATATTTTTTAAAGCTCTACTTGGGGACCTGTTAATTAAATATGTTGCTGTCAAAACAGCTTCACCCCAAAATCTTTTATTTAGTTTAGTACAGTTAATCATAGAGCGAGCTTTTTCAGAGATTGTTCTAATCATCCGCTCTGCAACACCATTTAGCTGTGGGGTATGAGGAACCGTTAAATGACAGCTGATACCTTTTTCGACACAAATTCACGCATTTCATTAGAGAGATATTCTCTTCCATTATCAATATATAGATTAACCATTTTTAAATTGAAATGAGCATCACATTTTGCTACAAAGTCTTTAAATACAAAGAACACGTCCGATTTATAAGTTATTAAATACCTCACACAATAATGTGTATATTGATCAATAAATACTACATAGTAGTTTTTATTATCAATAGTTGAGGGCGTAATCGGACCGCATACATCCGAATGAATTACAAATAGTGGGCGTTCAATATATTCTTTATTTTTGTGTTTTTCAAATTTTAGTCTTGATTGCTTTCCGTTAATACACGCCTCACATAATTTACTACTATTTACTTGTACGTTTTTTATAAGTTCACTATCTTCAAACAAGCCATCTCGTTTAATTTCTATGAATTTTCCAACACTTATATGTCCCAATCTTTCATGCCACAAGCGATACTCTGCATCATTTAATATTGCAGATGTATATACTTTACTATTTAACGTAAATTTAACAATCGGAACATTATACTCACATAGTCCTTCAAATACCAAGTTACCGTTCTTCATTACTTTAATGCCATCCTTATTAAACTCGACGGACATTCCAGCATCTATCATCTTCTTTACGGATAGCAAATTGTGCGGGATTTCCTTACAATACAGCACGTTGTGTAATGTAATGTTGTTTCCAGAATTGTTAAGTTTAACTTGTCCTTTTGCAGTAGCATAAACAAATTCTCCACGCTTTGCAATCTCAATAGCCACGTTTAAATTTAAATTCTCATACTCAGAAAATAAATTAATATCATTCACTAGGTGATCTGATGCCCCCGAATCTAATATAAAATTTACTTCGTCTGGCTTTTCAGTGTAATTTGCTAATTTCACCATAAATGCAAATGCGCATTTTTGCTGCGTTTCTACCTTCTTCTCTCTTCTCTCTCTAACTTCTGCATTCATCAGAAATGCAAACGCACGTTCTGGCTGTGTTTCTGTCGCCATCTGAGCCTGTCTCTCTCTAACATTATTTCCATCGGGAATATTCTGGTTTCCTGCCTGCCTTTTTAATTGAAAGCAATCTTTCTTTATATGACCCAATTTCTTGCAATGAAAACATTTTAGTTTAGACTTATTCTTAAAAGGTTTCTTCATAGATTTCCTAGCTTTGTTTTTGTATGTATTTTCCCTAGACTCTCGATTGCCTATAGCTTGCAGCACTTTAGCACTTGTGTCTTTGTTAATTCCTTTTAACTTAATTTCATGATCGAGTAGCCGTGTCTTAACAAAGTCTAATGTCAAATTGCTCTCAGTGAGAGTTTCTATAGCTGTTATTACTCCTTCATAGGTAGTCGAAAATGTATTAGGTAGGTGAGCAATTTTGTCCATTTCGTCCAACTTGGCTCCAGCCGCAACTAACTCAGTCATCAAATCATCAAATAAATGAAAATGGTTTACTAGAAGAGTATCACCATTTAGTTTTAAAGAGAATAATTGCTTGCGTAGTGACAGTTGAGATGCCAAGCTTTTACGCTCATAAATAGTATCCAATTTTTCAAAAATCTGCTTTGCCGAATTTTCATTGTTGACAAAACTTAAAAAAGAGTCACTCAAATATTCTATTATTATCCCCTTTGCACTTCTTTCTGCCCGTTTTACTTCCTCGCTTACTTCTGTTTGTTCTTTCTCAATTACATTTAACAAATCATTCTCCTCTAACAGTGCTCTTACTCGGAACTTCCAAATTGAATATTTTTCCCCGTTAAACGGTTTTATATTCCTCTTTCCTTTATCCATGTTTTTTTTTTTTTTCTTTTGATTTTTGACCACGCGTCGTCGCGATGATAAATAACTAACTGTTCTTTTTGTCTTTGTTTCTCCGTTTGCCTTGCGCCTCTTAGAATCACTTTTCGTTTTCACTTACCATACATATATACAACCAAAACGTTTTTGTGTA